>BMAV01026973.1:42580-77365 GCA_019973955.1 Trichonephila inaurata madagascariensis
TTTTTTTTTTTTTTTTTTTTTTTTTTTTTTTTGTCTTTATTCTTAGGTGGGTGAAGTTTAAAAAAAAATTTCAGGGTAAAGTGATCAAGGAGAAGGAAAAAAAAAACTCGGCTCATTTTGATAATCTCACGTTACATTATAATGAATATTGTGTTTACTAGATTAATTTTTCTTTTTATGATTTGATGTCTTTTTCTATGGTAGTTACATCAAATCGTTTCGACATCATTCGTCCCATATTCGATTCTACACACATTATTTATACACTAGCTAGAAAAAGTCTGCATTCACGTATTATTGCTTACATGGACAATGAAAAAAAGTTTAAAAACTGCAATTTAAAAAACAAATTTTAATTAGATTTATTTAGTTCATTTTAAGTATTCAGAATAAAACAAAAGTAAATTTGATTTGCCTTCATAGATTTTAAAATAAAGACAGGTTTGTAACGATACTAACAAAAATCAAGTAGAAAAAGTCTGCGTTCACTGTTTTAGTATAGTAACTATAAAAATTATTTAAAAGGGGAATAATGAGCTATTTAATAGCTAGTTGGGGATAACTTCATCACATTTGAGAACCTCCTGAAGTCGTTTCGGCATTGAACTAACAAATTTTGTGGATTTTTCAGCGCTTATCTTTTCTCATTGGTCTTCAGCATATCCTTGCTGGATACATTTTGTTGACGATTCCTGCGTTCCAACAAATCTCATAGGGGCTCTGTAGGATTCAGATCAGATGACTGCGGGGCCATGTGCAGTTGATTTGGGACATTATACAAGAACCAAAGCTTCACAATCTCAGCGGTGTGTTTAGGATCGTTGTCGTGTTGAAAACGAAAGGATTATCCTAAGCCGAGTTTGGTGGCACTTTCATTTAAATTGTTTTTTAGGACATCAAAGCAATCATATTTGATCTTTATTATATATACTCCAACCTGTCAACATCAGTGCTCGCCATGCACCTCCACATTAGGACTCCACCGCCACCATGCTTTACCGTTGGTACTAAATGCTCTTTTTGAAGCGCTGTGCAAGGTTTTCTCTTAAAAATTTACGACCTTTTATGCCGATGATACAAAATTTGTCATCATCATAGAATATCACAGTTCTCCAGAACTCAAGAGGCTTATGCATATGTTCTTTTTCGGTGGTCATTGAAATATAAGGCTTTCTGCTAACCACTCGACTATGGTATCCAGCCTTTTTCAAGATTTTTCTTGCGGTATCCGCCCAAATATTTTTGTTAAACTACTCGTGAATGTCTGTTGCTATTTAAGTTGCAGACAAACATGGATTTTTTTTCACCATTGATGTCATACTTCGTTTTTCTCTGATTGTGAGTTTAGATAGACGACTTGTATGTGTAAACTCTTGTAGATATAAAGTTATAAATAACATGCTGAATAGATGAATACAGCCGTTCAACGGATCTGGCTATATCCCGATGACTTTCCATCTTTTCACACTGATTTTATGCTCACTGATACTAATTTTCTTTTTATTTTCCATGTCTTTGAATTGCTTCGTATTTCACAAAAACGTAACAATTATTGCGTCACAATTTTCTTAAGCTATTTTCCTTCATAACTAAATGCAAAAACTCTGTTAACCTCTTGTTGATACAAATTCCAAGAATCAAGAATATTCAAATAGTGAGCGCAAACTTTTCTACCTACTATTTGTGTATTTTGCTACAAAACTCCCCACACAAACTCTATCCTAAGTAGTTTCAATTCAAAATTAACGAATTCTTGCATGCTCAATATTTAAATAATAGTAAACAAATTCGTGAAATTTTGACAGAAAAAAATTATAATTCTATTAAATTTTACCTTTGCTATATCATTTCTTATGGGTGAACGCAGACTTTTTCTAGCAAGTGTATATGAACGATCAAGAATCATTAAGTAGAAATAAAGTATGTAAGATATGTGTGTTAAAGGGAAATTTTCACTGTCAAAAATCAATAGATTGCAGTATGTTAACATATTTACTTACTCAAAAAAAAACCCTCAGATTAAGATCCCCTGTCTTAAATGGTAACGGATACTACATAAGGTTTACTTTTAACCGTGAGATTAAATTCTTATTCGGTCCCGTTACCTCTTACTTTCAACTTTCAGTTTAGGAGTTGTTAGGCAAAACAAAAATGTGTGCATAAACATTTAGTTGAAAAAGATCGATAATGTTTTCATAGCTTTTTTTATGTCACTAAAAATAATGTTTTAATGCTAATACATACAATTTTATTGGTGTGTTTTCTTTAAATAAATTCTTATATATCTTACTTTTGAAGTATTTTTGTTCAAATGAGGACGTGTCGTCGGAATATTTTATGATATTGATGGTGTGTCAAGAGGTAATTATTTCCTGATGTTGATTTTCTTCGTATTTTTGGTACATTTACTTCAGCTCACCAAAGTTATTTTAAATTTTTGAATGTTTTTATTTATTTTTACGCTCGTACGAATTTCTTTAAATAACTTCCGTGATATTTCATTAATGTTAGTTTAACTTTTCTTGTTCTCAAGTTATAATCTAACTTTTAATTTTTTAATCTTTTATAAATATTTTAGATTATATTTTAAATAAATTACTAATTTTTTTGTGTGTAATTAACATGCATCAATTTTTGAAACTGACTATTTTATTCAGTGAATTTTTGTGTGTTACGAATGTAGCTAGGAATATTATCTTTTAATATTTCAAGGAACCAAATGCATGTATTCACTGTTTGGTGTTGCTGTACTCTGTAAACATTAAAAAAAATATTTATTACATGAATTACTGCTGTATTGTTTGTGACTTATTTTTAGTAACTTTTAAGTTTTTACATAACATTATTTAATTTCTGAGGTAAATATAGAAATTTTGGAAATTAATCTTTTCTTTTGTTATGCTGAGCTGTTTCTAAGAAGATTTAAATATATGCATGTACATTAAGGCTAAATAATGTTTAATTTAAAAAAAATAACCTTTTTAAAATAATAATTAAAATAAACTTTATTAATTTCTTTTTGAAACTGCTGTTTAAATTCCTTGTGTTTTATATGTTATAAATAGGGAAAATATTTCAACATAAGTTTGATTCTCTGAGTGCTTATCCTGCAATTTTTCCAAGCAGTATAAAATGTAACAAAAATTGCTCCTTTCACGATTTCCTTGGACATGTATTTGTTACTTCAATTTAAAATGATATTTCACT
This sequence comes from Trichonephila inaurata madagascariensis, assembly GCA_019973955.1. Lineage (NCBI taxonomy): Eukaryota > Metazoa > Arthropoda > Arachnida > Araneae > Nephilidae > Trichonephila > Trichonephila inaurata. The sequence goes on from BMAV01026973.1 coordinate 45,788, forward strand.
GTTGCAATATTTAAGTGCTAGTTATACATTTTGTCGGATGCTTTAAATCTGGTTTTGGTTAACAGATGGGGTCAGTTTTTTACTAAATTGCATATATTTGGGTAGTTTTTGTGAATCAGATCTTTCAATCTTTGTTTATCATTATTTGGCTTGTAGGAAACATTTGGCAAATGACAAGACAATGTTTCTGGTGAAATATCAAGTTTTGGGAGTGATTTTAGTCATTTTGAAGGTAGTAACAGTGATAATAGTTATTACTGAAGATGACTCACTAACCATTCACAAAATGCAGGATAATAGACAAGATATACTAAAATATTGAATGAAAGTTTTTTTAACAAATATTGCTTCAGTCTGTGTTGAATACTTATAAATTTAATAAAAAGAACAATTTTATGCAAAAAATGTTTCTGGAATTTTGCATGCAAATGATTGAGTGAATTATCCAAAAGTATTCAAATGGAGAATCAATTAAAATCTTTTGCAATTAAAAGCTCACAATTTTACAAACCACTTACCTTAAAAGGACAATATAAAGGAACATTGTAGATTGTGTATTTGGAGTTTAAAAAGTTTCAGAAACAAACTCAAATTTGGTGCAAAGAGTATGAAATAGGACTTTGCTTTGAACTTTATTTTTTGAAGGTTACTATAAGTGTAATTTCTTACATAATTTATGTAAATGTTATATATTCAAATCTGTACATATATTTTGACATTTTGGTTTTTACAAAACAGATAAGAATATAATCATAATTAAGTTTACAATTACAATTGCAATTTATCTCTCTGAACATCAATTTTTAAGGTTTAAATCAATACTTAAATACACAGGGTCCAGCAAATCAACCTCTCCTATTTTGAGAGGGTGCTATGCGAGTTGAGGTGGGGATACAGCGGTGGAGAGGGTCTAGATTGCTAGCAGTATATGTGTGATTTACAGTAGTCGCAATGGCATGGCGAGCATCCTGCATTTGTTGTGGAGGAGTATATTCATAATGCTGGTTCAGTGATTACTTCACAGCGTGCATTATGCATTTGGTTTATATAAACTTGGCTGTCATGATCCTGATCTGGATAGAAAAACTATTCTCATTTGGGTAGTAAACTTAATAGCAACTGGTTCTGCACCAAAAAAATTGCCTGGTCGATCTTGGACTGTAACAATGCCAGAAAATGTATGTGTGAGAGTGTCCTTCGAGCAATCTCCAAAGCGTTGAGCACTTAAACATGCAGCTGCCCTGGGATAGTCTGATAGAAGTGTAAGAATCCTGCATAGAGATCTTCTCATGCACCCATACAAAATGATGATTCCCTTTGAATTAAGGGAGAGAGATTTTCAAACTTGCAGAACAACATGTAAAGATATTCTTCAGAACATTACCCCTGACGCTGCTTTGATTTCATCTGATGAGACCTACTTCCACTTGTCAGGCACTGTAAATAAACAAATGTTCTGCTACTGGACAGCAGAAAACCCTCATCCACTTCACCAACGACCACTTCACAGCCCTCAGGTGACAGTTTGGTGTGTCATTGCTGAATTTGTTGTGTGGGGTCCTTATATCTTCGAAGAAGATAAGCTAACATAACGGTTACTTTGGATTACTACTGTCACATGATCGAGACTTTCTTTCAACCAAAGTTAAACCAGTTTCTTAGGAATCATGAAAAAGCAGATGTCTGGTTCCCTCAAGACGGAGTCACAGCTCACACTTCGCGGCATTCCTTGAGAATTATGAGAGGTTTGTTACTTAGACATCACCTGGCCTCAAGATCACCTGATTTATCACCTTGTAATTTTTTTCTTTGGGGACACTTAAAGGCATGAATGTATAAACACTGCCCTACAATCCTGCAAGCACTTAGGAGGCAATCACCCACAAGCAGTGGCTGCCATTCCACTAGAAATGACATGAAGAACTTTGGATATCTTTCGAGGAAGACTTCATCTATGTGTTAACATTAGAGGATGCCATTTAGCGAACATAATATTTAAACCAATTAATGTAAAATTGCATCATATTTGTTGTTCATAAATAAAAGGCTTTCTCTGTATCTTGTTTTGTTTGTTTGTAACTGCCTTTTGAAGCAGTATGCTGGACCTTGTACTTCGTTACAAAAATATACTGCATTTTTGAATTCCCTAATATATGTAGATTTCAATTATGCAATTAAAAAAAGGTACTTCATATGTATTATATTGCTGATTAATTTTGTCAAATCAAAAACATCATGATTTGCAGCCGGTAGTGGACAACCATTCCCTTGCATGTTCAAACACAATATTAACAAGGACAACATTTGAGGACATTTTTTTGAATTGGCGATATATTTTTGTTTGAAACTGGTCATCTTTAATAATACATATGTTTGCAACTTTAAAGCAAAAAGTATGCTACAAAGGATTAACAGACTATATTAGAAGTGTAATTATTTTGATGTAATTATTTTTATGGTAAATTCTTGGATAAAAAATTTATTTGCAATAGGAAATAAAAAAAATTCTAAAGTATAAATATTAATTTTGGCACAATTTTTTCACACTGTCTCCTATTCAGATTGGCAAGCTTCGATTAGGATATAGTATGTATCCTTGTGGTAACTGTTCTAGGGTATATTTCAAAATACTGAGAGAGATAATGGAATTTTGCAACCACTTATGGTCTTCAAACTGGGGGGAAAAGAAGAGAATGTGCCAATGAATGGAACAATATAACATCTGTTACTTTATATTTATTTCTTACCTTAATCAGTACTCGTATTATATTACTGTATATTAAATTGTATTAATTCTTGAGACAGTTGCATTTTTTTATTAGAAAGAATTGTTCTTGAATTTTAAAAGGGTGATTTTTTGAAGAAAGTAACTTAAATCTGTATTAAATGCTGAATGTATTTTAAGAAATTTTATTTTCAAAATGATCATATTCCCCCTCCCCTTCAAAATTTAGTTGATACTGGCTTGATAAATTGGTTAAAGTGAAGTAATTCTTTTAACAGTAAAAATTTCACCAACAGTATTTTGATAAAACTGCTATGAGTCGATGAATGAGCCAATTTATTGTCCTTTTCACCATTTTAAATGTATATTTTTTGATTTACTAATAAATAGTCTATGAATTCATAAAATTAATACTTAAATGAGAAAATTAGATGCTTAAAACTAGCTGATTTTGCAAAAACAAAAATTAATCTATTTATGATATCTCCATATTAATTCTTTGTTAGCACCCACGTTTGCAATAAGTTTGGAAATTTCTTTGTCAATGAGTTGCAGTTTTTCTGAAATTGGGTAAAATGTTAAAGTATATTTATATAACTTCATTAAAAGTTCTTATAATACAAGAAAAATTTAAAATGTTATGCTTAGCTTTTGTGATGACATAATTCTTGAGTTTTATATTTCTATTTATTTTATCCATTGAAACAGTCATAGGCTTGGATGTTACACAAAAAGGCAAGAAATAGCTGCAAGTCACTCTCTGGTTTTATCTTTCTCCTTATTATATTATTGGTTTCTTTATCTCGGTGTAATACTAGCTTAGGAAAAAAAAAATGCATGTGAGAAGTGTATGAATGAATTTTTACTAACAAATTTGAGCAGGCTTTATAAATGATTGAAGGTTGAATGTTAAGGATGGGTAATTGTTTTAACTTGAGAACTGCATCGTGAAGCGGAGGTTACCAGAGGGCAGCACCTTTTTAAAATGATTGCATTCATTAGTTAATTTTACATTTAAAAAAAAGGTAAAAATTGTTCCTTAAAAGTCAGTTAAGATAGTGTAGTAGAGTAGAAGTTTTATTCTATTTATTGTGCTAATCTTATATCTTCTATAGCTACAAGTACATTTGATTTTAGAATGTTTTATGAGACAAATGTACCCTATCTCATTTTTCTGTAATTTTTTTTTAAAATTATGAGTGAGATTGCTTGTTGAAATTCTTATCACAGCCTGCAAGTTGATGTCAGCAGCCAACTTGCATCTATAGTTACTCTTGTTAATCTTCATCCAAGAAAAACTTTGCGTACAAATATGTCTACCCAAATAGAGAACATTTTCTCTATTTGGTCTTCTGACTGTCTAGGTGGGCTGCAAAAAAACTTCACAGACCACTATTTGCCCACCCCTGCTCTATGTAATTTAAACAAAAAATAAAAACTCTTAAATAAAAAAATTTGTAGATTGATTATTTAAAAAATGATATTTAGAAATATTTATGTATTGTTAAATAAAATATTTTATTATAATGAATTTAAAATATTTAAGTGTGTTAAAGTAATGAAGTTAACTCATATTTTCAAAACAGTTAATGGATGACATCTGAAATGAAGTAATTGCATGATTGCAATAAAAGGAATTTTTACAAAAATGTAAGATCTTAATATAAATTTCCTTTGGACATTTATAAAATATTAACATTCTTAAGTAGTAAAATTTAAGTATTAACACAATTTTATGGGAAGTTAACACTTTCACACATCGCAGCAATGGCACACCTTTGTTGCACCATCTGTGCCTCTCTCCACAGTACTAAAATTGAAACAAACCACAAATTCCTTTAAAACTTATTTATTTTACTTTGAAAAATAATAATCAATTGCAATCAAAATAACAATTCTCACTATAATGATTTATTTGTGGATCCTGGAAGACAAGGGATCTTGTCCCTCGCGATGAAAGTGTTAACCGTGTATAATTTTTTTTAAAAAAATAAACAAAACCTGAAAGAGAATTTATTCATATTACTTTAAACATTCAATGAAGATATTTGTGTTGCAATATACATTTAACTGGTTCTTTTTTTTCTGTAAATGTTTACTTGTGAGATTAAGTAAAAGTGGCTTTTTAATTTCTAGTTTTTCCTTAAAGTCTTTGGGGAGAAAGGTACTGACATCAGTCATGTATTGAACACTAATTAGAAATTTCCTTCAACAAAACTTTCTATGCTTGAAAAGAACAATAGTATTGAATGGTTAATGCTACAGTGACCAACCCTTATTAAATTAAATGTAGGAAAGTCTTTTGGGAACTAATTTGATATTGTGGGGCTACGTGCCAAGCACTGCTTGACGCAATAAAGGAATCACACCAATCTATGAAGGTGGCCTAGCAGTAACAAATCATCAGGAAAATAATTTTAAAGAACTGTTTTGAAATATATTTCAAATGCAGAATATAGGATTAGATTGAGAATAACCACAAGATCAATCAATAATGAATATCAATACATAATAAAAATTATATTTATTAATATATTCCCAAAACTGCTAGTTTCTGTAATGAATTGCATCGAACAAGGAACTTTTAGTAATGCATTGTTAAAATAAAGTTTAAATGAGAGATCTGCAGCAATAATTATAAGCACAGACCTCATATTTTTTTAAAATATATCCTGGTAATGATGTAACTCTAATATATGTTATCCCCACATCAACCTCATTGCCAGATGATAAAAATATCAAGGTAACCACATATTATAATCTTATTGCCCAACTTTGGCGAACATAAACAACAACTTAGTGCATAGCCCACAATATCAAATTAGCACCATCTTATGTCTAAGTCAACTAGAGCATGTTATACTTTTTAATGTATTGCTCATCTTTGTTATGCAATTTGTGAAATGACCCTGAATTGAACTATAATTAAATTTTTCAAGGGAAAAGTAAATCGCTCACGCAGGATGTATCATTATCCCTTCGTGCAAATAGCAATATCAGCTAATGTCACAACTGAAGAAGTAATAGCTATTATAAATGAGTCTTCACACAATAAAACCATTGTGAACCTTGTATTGGAAATTATATAGAGCTTTTTGTACAAAAACTAGCTGCTTCTGTTTTTAATATCTAATGCTGAACCACAGTCATGAGTGGCTGTAGTAGCTGTTTGGTCTTTTTCTGGAACTCATTTCTGACATTGTCAAATCGTTGGTTGAGTCCTCGTGCCATTGAAGACCTGCCATGTAAAGGGACTAATGCATATTAAATGTGTCAAGGCTCAGTGTCTTTATGTTAGTGTGGTATGGAAGTTTGGTGAGTGGAGTGCCAAATCGGGTGTTGTCCCTGTCACACACACTTGACTGAGGCTCAAAATTATGAGTTGCATCAAAAATAGTCTTTGCTCTGCTTTAGAGTGCAATGTTAGTGAAAATCAAATCAAATGAATCAGGCATAATATCTGTCTATAAAATTTTATGAGCAAAAAAATAAAGGAAATTTTATATCTAAGCATGCACTACATGTCTTGCATGCTCTTATATTAACCCTTGCAGTAAAAGTGTATTATGCTTTGAAATGATTTAAAATATTACATGCATAGTTCTATTTTTTATCCATGGGCAAACTGAACATTACTAATAGGTATTTGTGTCATATATGTTATATAGATGCATGCTTTAATGAAAAGAAATTAAATTAATATATAATTTTTACTTTAAGCTGAGCTATCAAGATACTTAGTAATAGAGAATATGATCGCGCAAGTGTTATTTTTACTATTAGTTCACAAAAATAAAATATTACATCGTTAGAACTGATACAAACTCATTGAATTCAGTCGCTTAATATATCAAGTAAGAAATGATAAATAATTAGATTGTGAGTGTAGAGGTAGGATGATTATATTTTTGTCTGCTTCCTAAAGCAATTGTTTTAGGGTTTCTCCTTCATTTCTTCAAGTTTAGTATAATAAGTAAGAATGTGGCTTTTATACACAGCATTGCTTAATTACCACATACTTATTATGTATGTGTGCTTGCTTTGAATAAATAGATAATTATTGTTAGTAAAGGTATTAGATTTAGAGTGTACCATTCAGAAAAAGTAAACTTTCATTCATCAGGTGTCAGAAATACCTGAACAAAGTCGTATTACTATGTTTTTTCTTTCATGTAAAATTTATATCTTTGTCAAATTACAAATTTCATTGCACAGAATAAGTACTGAATCTGTTTTTTTCAGTAATTAATAATGAAATAATAGAGGTAGTTTTTCTTTCTGTTGCTTAATACTATGCTAAACACACGTGTTTTGTCTGCTGAAGAACATTAATAAGAAAGACTATAAGGATAAAAGACGGCTTCAAAGGCAATACAGATTTTGGATATACTTTAAAGCAATTTTCTTGGAGTATTATGCCCCTGTCCAACCTTTGAATTTACTAATTAATTTAATTGTTTTTTGAAAAACCACTTCTATCTTATTTACCTTCTAAAGTCAAGTATTCTAAATTGCAGGAACTTTTCAAAAAAAGTTTCATTAAAATTTTACATTAATTCAAATCAACTATTGGGGATTTGAAATAATGCAAATTTACAGAATGACCCTTTGGCAACACATCTCATAATTTGAAACTTTGGTCAAGTGACAATATATCTTGTGTGGCCTTCTATTTTCTTTAGCTGTTGAAAAGGCTGAGCTCATCTTTCATAATTGTATACTTTTCAAATGTTGAATTATTTATTATCTTTTTAAAATGTTTTCAATTTTAGGAGGTACATTTTTTTTTTAAATAAAAATAGTTTTAATTTAATGCTTACTATTACAAATTATTCATTTATGTTTTCATTTATAAATTAAAAAAAAACAACTCAAGTCTGTAATACAAATTATAATCTTTTTCATGCCCATATTGACTTCTTTTTATGTGCACCCAACATTTTTTTAGACTTGGAGAAAATAACGCAAATTTGTTTTAGGTAAATTTAAAAAAATAAAAGTAAAATCTCTCCTTTAAATATGCATTGTGTAAACTCTAAAAATACAGTAACTGATTTTAATGGCTAGTGAAAATAAGCCAGCCTATCATGTTTTTATTTTAACTAGTAGAATTAAAAGCATTTCAATATTTTTTGAGTCTACTGTCCATTTCCATGTCAGCAATTTTTCTTATTTTCTGTTATGAATATGGTAAAAATTTCTTCCTTTAGTTTGGAGAGGGTGGATGGTTGCCTTATTTGAAATTTATTATTTATTTAAAGTTGCTTGATATATGTGTGGCAAATATATAGTTTTATTTTAAAATTGAACCTCTCTGTGTATGTGGGAAAATTTATCTTAATTCTTATCTCATCATTATAATTATCTGTTTTATGTAGTAGGCTTTCAAGATGTATTGTAATTTCTTATTGTGAAAGAAGTTTCTTGTTTTAAAATAGTTTTTCAGCCATTCTTATGATTGAAATGTCGTCATTTGATATATGCTAATATGTTATGCTCTTTAAATTTAAGTGTGGAATAAGATGGAGTTTTTAAAATTTTACACATTGTGCTTTTTTTTTTGTTGTTGTTCTAGAGGTTTTTGGAGTCGACATGGAAATAATGCCATCCAAGTTTCGATCTCCTCCTCCTAAACCTCCGCGACGACGACATTCTGATCAACTTACTATTCCCCCCTCAGGTACAGTTTTGCTATGCATACCTCAACTGTATTAATTGTATTAATTTACATTCTGCATGAAATAATTAGTTGACATTAAATTGTGTATTTACATTTAGATATATACTTTATGTCAGGAGTTGGTAATTATTTTGGCTCAGGGGACTTATTTGCAGAAGCAAAGGCTAGCAAAACTGCATTTTTTAAAGCAAATGCATTCACTAGTTAATTTTGCATTTCAGAAAAGTATAAAGTATACCACACATAAAAAACAATAAATGCAAACTAGATAAATAGTGTCTATTCAATTTGTCTAATTTCATATCATAAGTAGCTGCAAACATATTTAATTTTCGAATAATTTTAATGAGACTAATGTACCCTATCACAACTTCCTACATTTTTTTTTCAATAAGGATTGAGGTTGCTTGTTGAAATTCTCATTACAGGCTGTAAGTTAATGTTGATCAAAGAGCATCTATATTTACTTATTGGTTCCTCATGCTAGAAAAACTACTCACAAATATATGTAGAACCAAATAACAACATTATTCCAGTAAATATCTTTGTACATGGAAATTTTTCCACAAAGATTTGTGAAGGTCAATGTCATAGCATTAAACATTTTTTACTAGTTAAAGTTGTAAATTCATCTTGTAAATTCATCCTCCAAATTCTGCAGATGATCTTTAATATTAGCAGAAACGCTTTCAGGCAACTACTGTTTTCTTATAAAGGAAAAATGACAAAAAACTGCCTTCATCTATTTACCTTAAATGATTTTACTTGCTTCTACATTTCAAGTGCAAACAACCCTTTTCCTTTCAATGTTGCATTCAGTTCATTCAGTATCTCAAATACATCAGCTGCAAACATCTCAAATGTTCACTTCTGACATGTTATCTTTGGAACAAAATCATGAAGTATCTTCGGGTCCAGAAATAAGGGAATTTAATTCTGCAATTCTTAGACATTTTATCACTTTTCTTAAAATCAACCACCTCACACAGCTTTTGCCACTTTGTTCCCAAGGCAAACTGCATTCATCCTCACAATTCACTTAACACTAGCAAGTCCTGACCAATGGTCCTATCTTTGATTCTAGGCCAAATAATTTCTCTGTGATGATGAATATGTTCATTAATTGCGAATGATAATGATAATTGATAGAGATGAGTAATTGTGTAGTGTCTTTGTTAATAAGTTCCAAAGAAAATGTTGCATTTAACTAGGTTGTAGGCTTCTATGAAACTCTTGCTTCTATAATGCTGTTTTGAAGTATTGATTGCTTTTGGAGTATTTGTTGCTTTTTCAGCCACTTCACACACTCTGCAGCTTTTATTTTGGGTTCTTCCTTCTAGCCAAATTCACTATGTTTTGTGGTATAATTTCAGATTACACCTGTAAAATACAGCTGTTGTGTTTTGTGACACTATTAACACGCTGCTTTATTCCCTGTTCTACCAAAGAAATATTTGTTCATCTTTCATTAAACTTAAGACATTCATCGACGATTTTTTTCTGGGGGATTCATGGTTTTACTAAAATTGGAAATTTATATATTTTCTGTCGAAAGGATGAAATTCACCAAACACACCTTGTAGAAACAGGCCATCCTAGTAGAAAATACAAGACGAATCTTCAGTTGCTTAAAGGAAGGAAATGTCAATTCAAGATGGATTTTTTTTTACTGTCTTGGTGGGCTTCATGTGGCTCATGGACCACTATTTGCCCCTGTTTATGTGATGTAACTCAGGGTGTTTTAGTTTTAAAAAAGTATTGCTATTGACATTCACTATCCACTCAATTGTGTATAAAAATCAGTTTGAATGATATATTTTATCTAAAATCTTGACTTTTACTGTGATTTAAAATTCATTTTAATTTGAAACATAATTTTGCTGTCCATAGAAGTATTAAAAAGTAAAACTTCTCTGTTTTCTGCAATAAATGATTCTTGAATATTTTCATCTTAGTTAAATTTATTTTAAATTCTTTTCCTCTTTAATTTAATGTTTTTTTTCCATTAATAACTGTATGAAAACAAAGTTTCTATTTAATGGGTTGATTATTTACATGAAAGCTACAGTCAAAAGTCAAAGATTTTAATTTGCCCATAGTCACTTTATGAAACTATTATATTACTTGCAATACATTATCTGATTGATATGTCCATCTAAGAGAATATTTTCATAACTTCTGTTAGAAAATGATTATCAATTAACAGTTTTAAAATAAATAATTTATATCAATTTTGTTTTAGGCACTTATCCATCCAGTAGAAAAAAATATAATGAGGAGACTAAACTGTGCTTAAAAGAAACTCAGTCAAAAAGTGTGAATCACGCTGGATGTGGATCTTTGCCTGCCAACTGGACTCCTGATTTTTCACCGGATAATAAATTTGATAACTCAGTGCAATTTAAAAGTACATCTCAAGGTTCTGCCCATTTAAGAAATCCATTTTTAAATATTAAAATGCCTATTAGTTCTATTTTGGACAGAGATGGCAATGGTTTATCGAATGAAATGATGGATGCTGATTTAAAGAATGAAAATTTTGATTGGACTAAAAAAAAAGAATTGCCTTTTTTAGAACAAGTTGTAAAAAGCAGTATGTTCTCGAAGTTGAATTCTAGAAACTTTTTTGAATGTTTTCAAAATGATCATGATATTGAATGTAGTCCCGATGAAATGCCTTCTAACTCATTTAAACAGAAATCATTTCATAGGGAATATCATCGACGTCATCACAGTGATCCTATACTTTCATACTTAGATAGATCTAACTCAAAAAATGGTTCACAGAAGTATGTTCACAAAACTAGTTCTTTTTTTGAAAGCTTACCATTTGACAATCAGAATAGGTTATGTGATTCTTTAGGCACTTCTTTTGAGCTTAAGGAAACTCTAAATTTGCATGAAGAAATCAAAACTTTAAAGGATATTAATAATAAGGTTAGTATGCTGAAATATTTTTATAGTTTTTAAAGAAAGAATAAAATTTTTTTATACATATGATTATTTTTAAGTATAAATGCAAATTTTTAACTGTAATAGATAATCATATCGGTTTACATTTAAGTATTAATCAGCTTCTTAGAGGAATATTCTCAAGTAATCTTTAATAAATTAAAATTTTAATGTATGAATTATATGTGAAATTCAGATTTATTCTTATGTCTTAGACCAGGGGTCAGGAACCTTTTAGCTGTGTGCCAAATCAATCTACCAATATGTTTCAGCATGCCACACAGTAGGACATATTTGGAACAATTCAATTTCCGCAATAATGCATGCAGAGTTAAGAGAATAGAGGTCATTAATATAGATTTACAAATTTATTACCATAAAATATCCGGCGTATAACGTGCACCGATACTTTAGAGCTGCATTTTTTAATCTTTTTGGTATATCCGCCATATAATGCGCACCCCCTTCTTTACGAAAAAATAAACAGTACTTCGATCTGTGTAGAAGTAAATTTTTATGCTCATCTCTTACATTATTTTTAAAGCTATCATTTTTATACCCGCCGTATAACGCGTACCCTTAAATTTCGATCTTATTTTTTGTGTTAAAAGTGCGCGCTATACGCCGGATATTACGGTATATATTAATTTTGTATCATTTATTAACAAAAAATAAACAACATAAAATACGATTTTTTTCAACATAAACATAAAAAATTAAAATTGTACATATATTGTGTATCTTTTAAACATATTTATTAGAATAAGAAATAAACAGCATAAAATAAAAATATTCCCCTTCAGTAATGTTAAATAAAAAATAAATGTTTTAATGTGAAATATATTTATACAGTGCTTTACTTCATATTGCACTATCAGGGTATAATGTGTGGCTCTTTCAATGTAACATAATTCTGAACATTCAGTTGTTAAACAGTTTGTTTGTGGACTCAAAATACTTTTCATATGAGAAAAAATTATTCACATAGATACCAAAAGTGGAAAACAGACTATATGTGTGTGCAAGTTTCTTTCTTCAAATAATTAAATTTCTCAGCAATGACATTCAATAATTTATAAAGTAGCTGTAGATTTATAGAGTTATCTTTCAAATTTTCTCATAATTCCGTAAATGTTCATAATTCTGAAGATGTTTGTGAAATATCAACTTCCATCCACTCAAAAATTGACAAATTTGTTGAGTTGTGCTGCATACCATAGGTTGCCAATCCCTGTTTTGGACATTTAAGGTCTGATCATGTGTAATAATATGCATAACTTTCAGGAAGGACTTGTGTAATACATGTTTTATACATCTATGGTCCGTCCATCCTGTAAAAGGGTTAGTGATGCTTACTGCTGTGCTTTTAGGCCTGGATTCAAATTCCGGAGATGGTAAATGTATAGTGCCTTTGCATCATGGGGGTACACTAAAATTCCGTTGAGTCACAAGTCCTCTCATGAGGTTGGTGGAAGTGTAGGAGAGGTGGGAGGCACTGACCACCCCTGGGTGCTTTCTCTCAAAATTGGGGTGGAACCGAGCCAAATCGTACTGTTACCTGCATAGTGCTAATGACTAATGACAGACGTACGTCTAGCCCCTTGCCACAATGTATTTCAAGGGCCTCAATATGACACCGTCGATCAAGTGGCATAAGTAACAAAAACAATATAATTATGAAATAATTTCTTTAAAAATTGTTTAGTAAATTATTTTAATGTAATTTTTTAAAATGCACTGCTTTGTAAGATTTTTTTTAAATATATATTCTCACTGCATGCTATTTCATAGATTTTTTCAAAAAAATTTATAGGTTATTTTAAAATATGTAAATAACCCCTCTCCCCTCCCCTTAACTTCTCAAATACTTTTTGAAGGTAGTTGTATTGAGTTTATGTTAGATGAATTTTTTAAAAAAATTTAATTTTGTATTAATTTAAATTTGATTTCTTGTCCTTAAGAACTGTAGTAGCTCAGCAATCATTGGAAATTCTGTGGCCAATGCATTTCAAGTTGTGTAACAGGTTCAAGCTCAAAGATCTGTTGTATAGAATAATTGAGTTTGCTGCAGGTAACAAGGCCTCTAAAGTACTTACATCGAACGAAGTAGAAGTTAAGAATGGCATTTCAACTAGATTATTATCTAGTCCCTTCATTGAGTTTCAAATTTATGAGGCTCTAAGCAAATATCCCTTGTGTAGCTCTACAGAAAAATTCAATTCAAATGGAACCAAATCATTTATTTAATTCAGAAATTCATGTGCATTTTTGTGGAAATTAAATGCATGCTTGCAAAAATTTTTTAAAGTAGAATTTGTGAATTTTTGTATGACATCACACAGTGGATAATTTTAGAAAGAAAATTTGTCAGGAGATATTAACAGATTTCGATAGATAAATATATTATAACAGAACTGGTAAATTCTTTCTTTTCTTTTTAATATAATTTTCCCATGTATGTTGATATTCTGATAATTTCAATCATTATTTTCCTAGGGATTTTAATGTCATGCATATTGTATATCACAAAGAATGCATTTTCGAAATTATTTTTTACTTGTAGCTATGGCAACAACTTTGTTCTACCCAAGTATGTTTAGAAAAAATGATGAAGAATTCAGAAGAAAATACTGGTTCCTTATCCATCTCAGGTGATTTGTAAATTTAAGTGAGAGTGATTATACTGTTATGTGCTTATATACATATATTTAGTCCTTAGTGATGCTTTTAAATATTTTTAATATGTAATATTGTATAATTACAAATGAAATTTTGTATATTTGTTACAAGCGTTCTATTTAATAAACTTGTTTTACTATTTATAAAAGTTCCTTTCTTCAAAACCACTTATATTAAGTGAGAATTCAAAGTGTAACCTTACTTTTATGTTAAAAGTATTTCTAAACATTCAATTCTTTTCTTATCTCTTAATTTGTTGTGTAATACATATTACTGTAAGTATCATGCAGTTTAATGTTAGAAGTAACTGTAATGGCTTTTATTTTGCTTAAGCTATTATTGCTTTGCTTCCTGTTAACATTCATAAATTGTTACTTTTGCAAACATTCACTTTTCTAGTAAAATAATCTGAAACAATCCAGATTTTATGTATAGAACATTTTATTTTTTAGTAGAGTGTAGATAGACTCGGGATTTATAATCTTTCTTCATAGTTTTAAAAAAAAATGTTTAGTTCCTGAGCTCTTGATTCATCATGAAATATTGCATAGGGCTAGATATTCATTATTATATACTTGGTAAAAATTATTTTTGCTGGTAATTTCCTTATGCAAACTCCATGTCTAGTAGTTAAATAGGTCATGGTAAATATTATTAAAAGTATGTCATCTTGTCATATTTTCTAATGTACAAAAAAAAATTAAGTTACAGAAAAACTTTTTTTTTGTCCTTTGTGTAAAATCTGGCATTATTGTTTTGATTGTCTATAAACAGATGTGAGAATCATTATACTTTAAATAGTTAATTTTGTTTTTATATAATTATTTTCATTTTTTCATTCAGTTATAAACTATTTTTACCTTTTCCAGATGTGTTCTCTTTCTTGAGGTTCATTATCCCATTTCTCTCTGAATTTTAATGGCAATGCACTTGAATAACAGTATATTTATTAATTCTTGTCCCATGTATTTTTAAAAAATAAAAATAAACTATGATCTTGTTATTGTAACAAATATAGTAGTAATAATTTAGCAATTACTCGAAAATTACTTCAGATGTTGAAAAATATTCAAATAAAAATAAATATTGCTGCTGAAAATTGTAATATAAAAGCTACATTGATATCAAATGATATTTGTGTTTTAAAAGACACAAAACTATTCACCGCCAATCATACAAGGATTGAGAATGACAATTAGGCTTATAATATGATTAGCCAAAAATATAAGAGGATCATGAGAATATTTATATTGTAGAATTCATTTAGTGGTAGAAAAATGACAGTTGTAAATGTAAATATTTCGTTCCCTTTCAGACCTTTTGACAAGTCTGTATTGTTCCCAAAGAGCTAAAGATTCTGCTATGGAAGACAGAATGAGAATTGTATTAGAGGAGAGGGATGCTGCTATTCAGGAATTGGAAGATATGGTTCAAATAATAGCCAGGTTGTTTCACATTTTAGTTTCATTTATGTTACAATGTTTTTAATTAGATATGTTTAAGTAGATATGTGTATATTACTTAATAGGCCTAATCCCCCCCATTTAGTATTTTTCATCCATCAGAATTATAGCGTTATTATTAAACTCTCACATAATTTAGATTTATTTTTTATGTATTTGTTGGCCTAATTTTGAAATATTTATGTGTGTGTATACATATACAGTCGAAACCTTTATATTGCGAATTTTTCTATGTAGCGAACTTTTTCCTGGAACCTTGAATATTTCACGATTTTCTTCGTAAAATAACCTCTCTATAGCGAAGTGCATTTTCTATATAACTAACTTCTTCTCTTGTGATTCAATTTTTGTTCTCCCTTTTTTTTAAAGTATTTCTGAAAAAATTTCAAGTTATTCTCTCTTTAACACATTTTATGGTGGTCATAAATCTTGAACTGCTTTTATTAGGGGCCTAACTTGCCAAGAGCTATAGAGTTCTGAACATTTCACCCAAGAAATGCAACTTTTAACCTCCTTTGTCCAATTCACTAGAAACATGCGATATCCTCTTTCACCCTCAGAAGAGTTGTCCCGTGTTCTAATTATAAAATAATGTATGTTTAATATTACTTGTATACTTTAAATTATAAAATGTCCTCAAAATTCATTAATTTTAGTATAAAATTTTTTTAATATTGAAAATACAGTGAATTCTTTGACAATCTTTTTTCTTGTTTTCCTTGCAGTTTTTCTTTCTTTTTTTTTGATGGGTAAGATATATAAAATAAACATATATTAATTCAGAAAAAGGTGTGAATAATTATTTTTTTTAATTTTTCGTGTTTATGAATTAAAATTTGTTTTATGTGATTTATAAAGTATATTAAAAGATGAACCTCTATATAACGAATTTTATATGTAAGATATCATAGGTCAATGAAATTTTCAATCATTTAGTTCTCTGTTATTCTATTTTTTAAAAGTATATTATATTCAAAACCACATTTGCACTCAGTTTTATTTTTAATTCATGCATAATATAAAAGATAAAAATGCATAAATCTGAAATATTTTTCTTGAAAAATCAGTTTAAAAAAATGAATAAAATCGCATTTTATATTAAATGTTTGTGGTATTTTTCTTTAAAATGTTTAATCAGTTATATTTTTTTTCTAATTCAGTTTAAAACTTGAAAGTACATACTTAAATTTTCAAACTTTTGTGTTAATGTAAATTTTGTATCAAAGGTGATATTTTGATATCTTTTAGTTCTTTCCCAGAATATTCTGACTTCTATCGACATTTTTTCCCTCCCCTTCTTTAACGTCTAGTTCAGTTTGCTGATGTTTGATGATAGTTATAATCAATTATGTATTTAGTGGGATATTAAATTATCACTTGGAGAATGCTTGTAATTGAAAAAACTTGTTTTTAATTGGTGATTTTTGTATTGTCTTATTGTTCTTGAAATGAAGTATTATCCTATGGACACTTTTTGTAGGAAAAGAAGAAAATTGAGCTAAAATGTTGCTCGTATTTCGTTTACTCAGGAACTAATTCCTGATGTCTGTACACTTATCTCAGCTTTCACTTAAAATCGTGAATTCTTTTTCAATGCTTAACATATCCCTTAGAGAAGGAGTCTTCAACATTTCGGGCTCGAGGGCCAAATTAATGAATTTATAATTATCTGTGCAGGCCACATCAATAGATTTACAGTGATCTGCGGACCACACAACTGTCAAAAAAATATTGTAGTCTGGTAATATATGTAAAAAAGGGCAGTTTGTTTAACAAGACTACAATTGATTTTAGGGGAAGAGATGGTGTTTACAAATATGTACATATATCAATTTCAAAAAAGCTATAGGGAAGTTGAAATCAAGTACCATAAAATCCGGCGTATAATGTGCACCGGTGCACCTATACTTTCAAGCTGCATTTTTTAATTTTTAGGCATATTTGCCGTATAACGTGCACCCCATTTTTACAAAGAAATTTGAAAAGTACGCTTGCAATGCTATTATGTCTTGAAGTCATTTTTTCCAGATATTATCCTTGAATTTTGAAAAAGTAGCATATTTCTAGAACTCTCTACAACCCTTTTAAGTTCGTTAAGTATGTCATTCCTTTTAAATAAACAGTACTCTTATCTATGTAGAAGTCTGATTTTTTTTTAAAGATTATATCTTTTTTTATTTTTGAAGCTATCATTTTTATACCCGGCGTATAACGCGCACCCGTAAATTTCAATATAATTTTTTTGTATTTAAAGTTTGCGTTATACACCAGATTTTACAGTACTTCACAAACCTGTTAAATGCAAGAGTCCATTTACCCCAAATCTCTAAGATTTTATACGCAGTCATATTTTTATGCTTAAAATTATTCAAGATACAGTGAAATTTTTGAAAAATTAATCATTTTTGGAAAATTTTATCTAATATGGTTATCAAACACGTCAATGAAATGCTTTAAATATGAAGAATAACAGAAAAAATGGCGTTATTTATGACAAAGAGCAGACAAGGCATCCTTTTTTTTTTAAATTACCTCAATTTCAAATGAGGGGCCACCAAAATGCCTTCAGTGGGCCATTCATGGCCTACAAGCCACGAGTTGAAGACCTCTACTTTAGAGTTTTAGAAAATCCACCCTAAAGGCTTATTTTTAAGCAATATAAAATATTTCTTTTCAAGTATGTGAAAATGTTTCCTGTGAAGCTCTTTTACAGAAGTATTGCTTAAAATTAATTACAAAAAAGGGACCCAATTATCACAGCTAATTTTCTTGTATTGATAATGTATATCAATTTAGGCTGTTATTTGCTAATTAATGGCATATAGAAAATCTAAAAATGTGTCCTAATGTGACTGTTATTTAAATATTTGTGAGCTGGATTAGTTTAAATTTATATATGCAATTTTGTAAACATTTATTTTCAAAACATTTACATTAATGAAATTGGAACATGTTTATTAGATGGAGAGGGGGGGGGGACTGTGTTATTTTAATGTTTGTACTTTTTTCATTTGATTTTGATGATTTAAAAATAAAAACTTCAGATGATACAATAGAAATTTTTTAGAAGCATTTTAATTTTTTTAATTTTTATGGCTTTTTTGCTTGCATGCTTTAAAATTAAAAGTGTGGTTTGTGTGTATATATATATGTATGATTTTTATTTCAAATCTACCTTTTGTTTGAAATATTTTTGGGGGGCTAAACTTTTAAGGAGATTGTGTTTTAAAGCTTTTACAACCTAAAACCTTTTTCAATAACTATATTTGTAATTGGCACATGTCTGAAATTTTCCCAAGTGATGTTGATGATTGAAATCATATCAACTTTCAAGCGAAGTACTAATATGGAAAGTTCTAGTATATTCTTTTACGATTCGAAGTTTGCAAAATGCAAAAAGGTTTGGGGAATGCTGCTTGAAGTAGTGAGAATTCAGTCACTTGCTACTTTGGATCTGTTTATGTGTGCTGACCTACTGTTGATGTGTGTGTGCTGGATTTCACTTTTGTGTTTGGCATAAAACTGTCAAAGAAAATGCAGCTTCTTTATTTCTGACTGCTACTACATGTTAAAAAGTCTTCTGTAAAAATTAAATTTCAACAAATCTAAAACATTTTGAAGTTAACTATTTCTTATATATGTGTGTATCTTTAAAGAGTTCATAGAAAAATAAAATACTAAATATAACTAATAATGAAACAATTTATTTCAAATACCAAGATTTCTGAAACTTTTTAATGGCGTTTTCTTTTAACTTTAATTAAGGGGTTTATAAATATTTTAAAAAATTTGAAAGCCCTGATTTTAGTTAAATATGTACTTCAGCTATATTTTTTGTGAGAAATGCAGTTTTATATGTAAAAGGCTGTTTGAATATTTTTAAAAAAATGCATCATTGTATTAAAATTTTTTGTGTAAAAAATATTTATGTGAAAGGTTCTTTTTTATTGATTAGATGTTTCATAGATGAAACAATTCAAATAGATCAATTAAGGAGTAGTTTTTCATGTTGTAATAAATACTTTTCTTTTTAGAAGTTTCAAAGATGATGCCGTTGTTGAAGAAGAATTGTGTTCTGATAAGGTAAGAGTTTTTTAAATGAGCTTATTGAATTCTATCTTCAATTTTTAGTTCACATTTTCAATTTCATTTGTACATTAAGCTCAATTTTAAACTAAATGTCTGTTGCATAATTATGAAAAAAAAGCGTTCAAGATGTGTTATTTGCAAACCAAACATGGGCTTTCAAAATGGGTAACTTTTTTTTTTTTGTTAGTTTAATGACTCTTAATTGCTTTAATATTTTAAAATTTACTTTTTTCTTTTGCATTATCACATAATGGATGCTAAGATTTTGCTGAGATAGCTTTTTCTCTTTATCTTACAGTAATTGTAATTTGTGCTTTGTTTTCTGAACTGGGTTATTTTTCAGTTTGACTGTCCAGAATGCAATGGATATTTGGAAGGAAAATCGTGCATCTTAAGTTTTTTTTCTTTTTTTCATCATAAAAAGATCATGCATTATGTTTTATTAAAAAATATTGTACAGCTCCTCTTTTTTGTATCATAGTTTATTATGCTCTAGAACAATAATCATTTTTTTAGTAGTTAAATATGAACTGAGCACTATTTTGAATTTAATGAAGTGTACACAAAAGTCATAAATGTATGCAAAACATTAGAACACCTTCTCTCTTTTTTTTTTAATTATTTTCTTTGCAATCTACCTTGGTATTTTTTTTAAAGATTTTGGAAAGTGACACAAGTAAAATATTCTTGTAGAAATGTAATTTTAATGAACTTCACCTTCAGCGCTTACAGTTATTTTTGGTTGCCGGAAATCTGCAAAAAACTTACATTCTGATAAAAATCTTACTTTTTGTTTGTTTTTACATGTAGTGATGGTTGCCCATTCCTTCTTTCTTTCATTATGGGAAAAAGAGTGTGCTTATTAATTTTTTTTATTGGTTCTGTCAAATGTTATGTATTTAAAAATTTTTGTATTTCAGGAGATCAAAGACTTACTGAAAGAAATAGAAATAACGTATAATCCAGCCAAACTTTTAAAACAACAGCGGTTACTTTTGACACATTTATATCGTTCCAAAGAGTTGAAACAAGATAGGATTATGCATGAGTTGAAACTTTCTATCTCTGAAAAGAATCATTTAAGAGAAAAGGTGCTTACATTTATACTAAATACCATTTAGTGTCTTGTGTATTTTGTATTTGATTATCTTATTTGTTGCTACTTTAATTAAAAGACTACCAATAGTATGTTGTCTCTTAAATCTGTAGCAGAACACATTAAATTTCAGATGTAAAATTATTTTTTGTTTAGGGAAAGTTAGCAAAGAGAATGATTAAAATTTACAAGTTAACTCATAATAAGATTAATATAAAGATAATGCTAAATTTCGGAAGACATTTACTTTGAGGTATTATCTTTCTCTTTTTAATTTTGAAACTGTTTATCACACTGTTACATATTTTTAAAATTTCATAATTTTATGATTGTTTCAACTGCTCTGTGAGTGTGTTTTAAATAAAATCAGCATAAACAACTATACACATACTCCTGTATTTATCTTTTCATAGTGTGAAAAATTACTTGTGACTTCCTCTTTTGTATTCATTGTAAAATATCAAGAATGAATTTTACATTTAATAATAGATAATCATTTACAAATATTTTGATATTGGCATGAGTCATTATACTTTTTAATTAGAAGGAAAAACGTATTCTTAATGGTTTTTAAAAAATATTTTTATAATCCTAGACTATAATATGCTGTTTTATGTATAATCACTTTATTTTATTTATATATTTTCATAGTAAATTTTCAAATATAAATTAGTATTTTATGAAATTACTAACTTTCTTGTTATTATAAATTTTTTATAAGTTTAAGTGTGTATTAATATTAAGTGTATTGCAAGCAAAGAAATAAAAGTATTAATGAAACCATATGAATATCATTTTATTTTCCTATATTTAATAAAAACATGTTATAATTTAACTAATAATAGTTTTAAATTGTTTGTATTTCTAATTCCCCCCACCCCTCTATAGATGGAACATTTGGAAGAAGAAATTAAAAGTATGAGAATTTGTAATGAGCTTTGGAACTCGGATAATAAACATTGGGAAAATAATTTGTTGGTAAGTATTTATTACGCATAAAATTGGTAAATTGAAACCATTGAGTGTTGTAAGTATAAACTTGAAATTGAGTGGAAAGATTTTAAAAATAGAACTGAGAATTTTAGCAAATTATTTCTCATTAAACAAATTTCAATTACCTGTCATTATTTTAAAATTACAAATTTTCAAAAAAAAATTTATTTTATCCTTGATGTATTAAATGGAAAAAGATTGCTTTCATAGACATAAAAATATAATGTTCCTTATACACAAATAGTGTGAAAAAATTATAGTAAATGATTCATTTTTTTAAAAAAAAAATTTGTGTATTAAGTGTAACAATTTATTTACAAACATAAAAGTTGAAGTTATTTTTTAAAAAAGAAATAACTTTTTTGATGATGCTAATATGAAAACTACTGAACTTGTTTGTTCTCCCACCATCTCTTTAGTGATAAACATTATGTGAATGATAATTTTATTAGATTTAGTTTTTAAAAGGTAGTAATTTGTTAAATGTGATTTTTTAAAATTATTTTCGGAAACATTTGGGGATTTTCTGCTTGTAAGTTTTAAAATATTTCACAAAAATATAATGTCTGAATATTCACTGTAGTTATGGCCATATTATTCTAAACATTATTTCCAAAATTTGTTTCAAGTCCACTGTAGTATACAAAATTTGTAGTGATTCAGTAGATTAATTATCGATTAGTTTTGTATAAATATTATTAAACTTAAGTTATATATAGTACATAGATTATAGTTATGAATATTGAAAAAATTTATTTTGCAAGTACTTATAATTTGTAATATTCTCTTGTGTAAACTAGTGAAATTTTTATTTTTTTGGTGTATATTTTTTAAGACACATTTTTTTATTTCTTTTATTAACTCTCGACAAAGATTGAATCGATTCTTAAGGGATTTTGTTCTAAATTTTTCTATTTCGTGTAACTTTGTAAATTTCCTTGGTTTCATAAAATGGAGAGCTGTTCTTCTAAAGATGAGTTTTTTCCCCAATTCAGATAAATATGCCTATTGTATAGCTTATATTAGTTAATTGAACACTGAAGAAGTTATTTTGCATTAAAAGAGGTAATAGAAATTTCATCTGCTAAAGGAAAGATACACAGAATATCTTTTGAGTGGAAGTGGAATTTTCTGTTTGTTCTGTCAGTTGTGAAATAAAATAATGTACGTTTTGAGTCCTTTAAAAAAGTATAATTTTATTACATCAATTTAACTATTGAATTAGTTAAGGTATCTTTTTTATCTGTCATTGCTTATTTATGTAATTTAATTTATCTTGTAGTTATCATTTATTTCAAATGATTTATGAAATAATGCTTAAAGAGTTAACTATGTTTTGTGTTTAATCACTGCTATTTTTAAAATGCATGCTATGTGGGGCAGGGGGGATTCATTTTGGATTTTTTTATATGTGTTACATAAAAGATTCTTAAGTATTATCTATACATGTATATTTTATGGGTTTTTTTTTCAGAATATTTTATGTCAAGTCATTCAGCAAAGGGATATTGCTCTCTCTAAGGTTAATAATGCCCAAAGTGAACACATCAATTACAGGTAATGGGTATGAAATTGAAATGTTTTTCTTTGAAATGTTATTTAATTGTATGAATAATTTGTGATGTTGAAATGTATCATAAAAAATATATGCCTGGTAAAATTTCGCTTTGAATGTAAATAATTGTATCGTCCCTCTTACTTATGAGTGGAGTATACATTGATGTGTTGAAATAATTTATTAAGACTAATTTTTTTAATTTAAGCTGAAGTGTTTTGATTCTTAAATGTTGTTATGCCAGAGATAACATGAACTCATTAAATACTAATTTATTGGTCTTTATTTTTTCAACTTAAGCGAGGAACTTTTCTTAGAGGTAAAAATAGACAAAACATGTATGTTGTTATTGGGAGTAAAGTATTACAATTATTGACTTTTTAAATCCAGGTTATCAATAACTGTAATGAAAAATAAGAAATTTGAAAGTGATTTTGAGCTAAGTATAAACAACCATTTCCACTGTAATTTAACTTTAAATGGATAAGTTTTAATCAAATCTGGAGTTTTCAGGATGCATTTGTTATGTATTGGTGGAATGCCCTTTTCAAAGTTCTGTCAAATCAAATATGATTAGTATCCAATAAAACTCAGGGGTAGCCAACTTATTTTGGCTAGAAGGCTACATTGAGGGAGGATTTCAGAAGGTTGGGCCTTTTTAAAATGATTGCATTCATTATGAAAAAGAATAAATGTAAGTTAAACAAAATAGTAGTAGTCCTAATAAGCCTAAGTTGACATTTTTAAAGATTTATTTTGTAGTAAAACATCCTTCTGAAATGGGGCTCCCTGAAATGAAATATATTTGCTTTGCGTGTTAGTTCAAGGTGCTTCTTGGAATTATTTTCTCTTAGGAGTTTCTTTCTTTTTTTAGTTAAATTTCTCAAACTTATGATTACAGAGAATGAAAAATCTGGCATCACTGCCTTGTTTAAAATGATCTCAATAAGTTGAAAGAAGGAAAAAATTCACCTTTAGAGAACTGATACATCCAAGAGTTACATCCCTCCCATTTGTAAAGCAATATGATTAGAGATTTTTTACTTACAATATTTTTAGCAGATAATTTGAAATAAGTTCAGAATAAAATACTTTTAAACATCAGTGCATAAGTTTTTTTTAATACAAAAGTTACTTTTTATATTATAAATTAAAAATTCAACATTTAAATTATACTTATGTTATTTTAATTGGTAGCGAAAAGAGAGTCATTCCTCTGATATTTTTAATGATTTGGAAAAGAGTATAATATTCACTTTCAATGATTGTATTTATACGAAATTGTTTCATTTTCAAAATGTTGAATTAAATTTACAATACGTGTGGAAACTTGTAATCAAACATATAAATAAATCTTAAGTAGATCAGATATATTTTGTTGTTTTTAGATTGAATTAAAAATTATTTTAATAAAGTTGACTTGAATAAAAAAAAATTTAAATATTAAAAGGTGAATTAAAAGTTTTCTGTTTCTATTCCTAGGAATTTGGTATACAACTATGTAATAATATTAAATATATTTTCATTAATGAATCAATCTTTATCATATTGAAACTGGACTTATAGTTCAGTTATCACCTGATGAAATTGATTGAATAAATATGTCTGTGAAAATAGTTGAAAATCTCAAGAGTTTTCTTATGGAGGAAATTATTATACAAAGCCTACCAAATTCTTGATTTGTCATTTTTCCATTAGCACTTTACATTTTGAATTGCACTATTCATGTTTTACTTTCTTTAATAATATCCTTTTAAAGTATTTTTTCAATATGAAGGAAAAAGGAAACATACATCTTCCCAGTGCAGTCCAATTGTTCATTGAATTTGCTTTAAAATCTGTATCCTATATGCTTTGTATGAACTCAAATGTTATAAGCTGAGTATGTACCTAATAAAAAAAAAAATAATAACTTTGCTCCAACTTCTTATTGTCTGGTAAACACGGGTATCACGACCCCAGGGTACCCTAGTGATCCTTTGTGTCATTAAATTTCCTCTTTTCTTTTTCCATCTAGACCACAGTTATATCTTTAAAGAAGTACATGAATGTATTCTAAATTTCTTTCTTTTGATTAGATTATATTTTCATTATTAGTAACAATGATTAGTTTCCTTTTTGCAATGTGCTAATTTTGGTTTTATTTGTTACTTATTTTTCTCGATTTTCCTCATTTGTATTGTGTTTTACTAACAATGTTGGTTTGCCAATCTACATGTTTGTGGTGTGTAGTGTCCTGTTAAGAGGAAAATGGTGTCCTGGAGATACCTTTGTCCCACGCTTCGCTGGTGACAGGAGGCAGGAGTGAGCCTGCTCCTGTCAATCAGCTGGTGATAAGTCTCTTCAGTGTCCCTGCAGAGACATTGCTGTTGGGTTAGTGCTGCAGATAAGGGATGTTGGGTTTACTTGTTGGATCCTCACCCTGATACTGTAGTACTATATTCTGGGTGTGTTCCAGGCAAGCGCTGTGCCTGGTTTTTGCCAGATGACCGGCATATTGCTCCCTTGTTGGACTCGCGTGTTGGGTAGAGGCACGCCAGGATGAAGTTTGTTTCATGCTTATGGATCCAATGCAGCTCTGCCTGGGTAAAGGCCTTGTTTTACCCAACCTTACCGTTGATGATATTGCAACATATTCATGCTTTCGTATTTTGTCATTACCAAACAATGAAATGTCTCGGAAGTCTCCATTTGCTATTCACAAAGCACTGAAAGGTATAGGTGGAGACGCAAAAGGGGCTAAAAAGTTACGATCCAGAGACTTGCTCATCAAAACCACATCAGCTTTACAATCAAAATCTTTCTTAATGGCGAAAATGTTTTAGGCTGCCCTTTAGTGGCAAGTCCTCAGAAATCACTAAATTCCTGTTGAGGTGTCATATCTGAGCCAGATCTATTGTGCACTTTGGAAGCAGAAATTATCAAAGGACTTTCTGACTAGGGTGTTACTCGGGTCAGAAGAATCACTTTAAAAAATGATGCTGCAATTATTCCAATGAAACATTTAATTTTAACATTCAATAACCCTAAACTTCCAACTACAATAAAAGCGGGTTACTTAAACTGCAAGATCTATCTCTATATACCGAATCCTGTGAGGTGTGTTTCAAGTGCCAGAGGTTCGAACACTCAAGCTTCCTGCCGCGGTCAATTAACTTGCTCTAGATATGCATCTGCTGGGCATTCTTCTAGTGATTGTACACTAGAGCCGAAATGTGTCAATTGTTAACAAACCTATCCATCAGATTCAAAACTAGACTCAAAATGGAAATTAGAAAAACAGATGCTTGAAATTAAAACCAATAAAAACATATCCTATTTTGAAGCATGCAAATTAATAGTTCCTCACTTACCCAAACTTGTACTCAGGCTACTAAACCTTCAACGTTATCCGCAACTGCGCAAGCAGATCCAAATATAACAAACATAATCTGCCCGCCTTTACGATGTCTGAAACCCATATCCTCTGCAAATCAGATGCCATGTACCTTGTCTTCAATGCCTGGAGTCTCCACATCATCTTCATCAATTCAAGCACATCTACTTCCTCCACGTCTTCAGTAATACCAACCATACAAAGTGAATCTCAGTTACCTATACCCATTTCTACTATTAGTACCCCTGACAATAGCCTAAATATTTCTGCCTCATCTTTATCAACTGAAACATGTCAATTTCCTACAACCTCTAATAAATTTGCTGCACTATCAACTGAAATTCAGCCATCACAGTTCCCTTACCAGAGTTAGCCGCTACTACATCCAATAGTGAACCTTCTGATGCATCTAAAATCCCAAAGAGTGTAAAATAAAATTCAAAAAAATAGAAGAAAATGCACAAAAGTACAGAAATTAAAATAAAAAATGGTAGGAAGTAATTGTTTTTCTCTTACTTTCATAGCTTTTATAACAAGATATTTTTTTAACTTGGATATTGAATTTGTTTATATTATAAATGTTTTTGATTTTTTTTCATTGATCTGTTTTAATCTTATCTGACTTGGTGGGGTGTGCCCCACTGAAATTTGTTTTCTTTAATCTTATGAATTGTATTTTTATATTTAATTTAAGGTTTTACTTTTGCTACAGAAACTGTTCTTGTTAGCATTTTTACATTTTTTTTGTTTTAGTATTTTAATGACTGTTTGGTGCAGTTTGGCCGAAATCTGCTCTTGTGCCATTAAATCCTACATTCTCTCACTCCAACTTCTTCCCCTGGTTCATCAATACATGCTTTCTAAAATTTGTTTTTCTCATTTTTTCTTCAACTAAAGTTTCTCTTTAAACCGCCTTAATTTTGACCTAACCAGATTGAAAAAGTTAATGTTTATATAAATGCTTTTACCTGAGAGAAAAAAAATAGAGCTAATTTTTTTTCTGTTTTGAACTTAAGTGCTTTGCTTACTATAACAGCGTACATACTAGAGATTTTTCCTGAAATTCTATAGCAATGTATTTAAAGATAGTTAATTTCTTTTGAAATTTATTTTAGGTCTGCCAATGAAAATTCAAGGATTGCTGAACCATTGACAGATGATTATGAATCATATAAAAAACATGAAGATGACAGCATCAGCGTTGTTAAAAGAAGCTTTCAATCTTCTCATCATGATATACACAAATGTGATCAGTTTCCCATAGAACCATCATCAGATGAAATAAGACTATTAAAAGGTGAAATATTGGTTTTAAATAAAGCCTTAGAAATGGAAATAGAGAAAAGAGAAAATGCAGAAGAGAAATGTTTAAGGTAATTTAATATTTTTACTGTTAATTAATGTTATATGATTAAAAACTAAAGCTCCTTATATGGCTGTTTTTAAATTTATTTGGAACTTAACTTTTCGAATACAACATATACAAATGAATTCAAATAATAAATGAATGAATAATGTAAAAATAAATGAATGATAAATTCGTTCATCATGTTCATACTCATGAAAATGCAGAATAGTTGTGATACTTAAATCCTGAAGGGTGATTGTTAGTTTTGTGTAAAAAACTGTCCTAAAACTGACATTTTTAAGTATTAAATGGCTTGTATTTAATTTAAAATCACATAATATGAAAAAAACCAAACCAAAACTTGATAATTTTTAAATTTTGTACTTAAGCATTAAGGCTGAAACATATGTCAGTTCTTATAAATGTGTATTAATTGTCCTTGTTTCTTGTTATCAGTATGTGCGACACCGAATGGAAAATATGTATCGACAAAACTTTGTAAAGAGTTCCTTTTTCTGTATCCCCTTAGGGCTCATCTCTTAGAGTAAGTATGGGATTTAGGTACCCAAATGATCTGCCTGTACAGTCTGCTGTCTTGTTAATGCTGATGACAACCCTCCTCCCTCGTTTTGAATTAGTAATCAGTCTTTATTTCCCCCTCTTCTTTTCATTCCTTTCCTCCGTGTAGAGGAGCGATGCTCGTTAAATATGTCGAGAGCTCAAACGTCCTCCCGTTGGTGTAGTAGTTAGAAGAGGGGGTGCCAGCTCAAATGTCATCCTCATCACTTGACCATGGTTCAAAATTACGAGGTCCGAAGCCAAAAGCCCTCGAATAGTTGAACAATGCGATGTTAATGTTCACTCACTCATTCCTCCCCTTGCATATAGAGTTTAATTTAGATCACAGGTATATGAGTTTATGGAGCTGTTTTGTCAAACACACACTCAGTTCTTACATTAATATGCCTTGCAAAAGTGAATAATCAAATTGTGTTTACTGTGAACTGTATTTTTTGTATATGTTCACTATACTGCAATCGAATATTTTGAAAAAGTATCAGTTATTACAAGTTTTAATGGTACTGTTATACTTAAAGCATTTATGCAATGATTAAAATATGGTTGTTCCATATGAAGGCTTGTTAAAGTAATTAGTCCTCTACAGACCCAATTTCTATGACAGAAAAACTGTTTTGTAGCTTAATGGAGGCTTCAGTTTGTTGAAAAGTGAAAAAATTTGTTGCATTAAAATTTTTTAAACATGCTGGATATTCAAAATTGTCCAGTATATTTATATTTTAGTGAAGTTAATATTTAGTCGGATTTAGTAATTATATCTAGTGAATATGTGTGGTGCTCTTGAGTGAAGGTAGTATGCAGACAATATTTTATTTTAAATGACTGTAAAAAATAATTAGCATAGGAAAGTAAAGGAAATTTTTATTGATCAATCTATTTCAATTTATATGCTAACGACAGGTGTAAAAATCTAGCCCTTAGCCGCGATGAATTTCGTGGACCTTGATCTGATGTTACTGTCGATCAGATGGCATAAGCAACAACAATTTATGTGCAAAAATAGCATTGGATGATATTATTTTGCAGGCATGTATTATCAATATTTACTATATTGTTAAAATATAAGGTAGCAGATTCACTATGTGGGATATTTCGGGGCCGCGGTAGCCCAGTGATCAAGGTATCGGATCATGGCAGGCATGTCATGAGTTTGAGCCCAGTACCACTAAAGACCTGCCGTGTAGGGGAGCGATGCACGTTAAATCTGTCGAGAGCTCAAACGCCCTCCCGTTGGTGTGGTAGTTAGGAGAGGGGGTGCCATCCCAGATATCGTCCTCGTCACTTGACCATGGTTCAAAGGTACGAGATCCGTCGCCAAAAGCCTTTGTGTAGCTTTGTGTGCGACGTTAATATTCAATCACTCATGGGGGATATTTCTTCCTTAATATGAATTTTCATTACATGACCCTAGACTGTTTTAGGTGGATGGGAGGGCAGAGAATATGCATTTTATTACTTTGTTCACACTTCCAAGCTATTAGAGAAAGTACCTTTGATGCCTTTGGTAGCTGAGTAGTCATGGTGGCTAACTTGCGGTCAGGGTTATCAAGTCCTGGTGTCACTAAAGACCCTCGATTTAGAGGACTGATGCACATTGAATCTGTTTAGGTTCAAGGCTCTCACCTTGGTGTGGTATTGATGTTTAGAAAATGAGGTTTTAGTTCTGGTGTCATCTTCATCACTTAACCATAGTTCTAATTATGTGATCCATCACCAATAGCCTTTGCATTTCTTTATGCAACATTAATTAAAAATCATATCAAATAGAGCAGAGTTTACTTATATTTTCTTGGAATTTCAAATTTTTTACTGTGTCCTGTATTTGAAATGAGAGTTTTATGTTTCACCAACATATTTAGCATGTGGAATTCAGGAGATTTGTCTGATTTGCAGGTAAATAAGAGTTTTTTTCTCTTTTTTTTTTTACAGAAGATAGTCTCTGGATTTTCAACTTTCAGCACTAATTTCCATTTGGTGAACTAGTCCTCTAACCCCAGTATTAATCTGGTTATATGCAAACAATTATGGTGTTTGGGTAATATTATTCATACATAAATATTGAATGAATAGGACCTAGTAAAGAACTTGTGGAACTCTGGTTTTAGTAATTCTTTGAGTTGTTTAATTTCTATTTTTGAGGTAGAAACTGATTATTAATAAAAATGTTACTCATTTCACTACCTATATATAAGCTCATATATCAATAATTTTAACTGAAAACTTTTATTACATGACCATTGCTACTGAATCATGTAATTTATCCTCGCTGTTCTACTCTCATTCTTGCCCAATTCCTCACTTCACAACTGCTCTCCTTGTAGTACAAATCTATCACTCAGCTATTAAAACAGTGTCATCTACCTCCTGAACAAATGCTGTTTAATAATATAGCTTTATTGCATCAGACTGACCACATGACCTGTACATCTGCTCATGCACCCCAGGGCCCAAGGTCGCGTATACTGAGTTGGGCACAGTAGGCCGTGGCCCTCATGGGCTGTCGCGCCACTGAGTTAAGTTTAAGTTAATATAGCTTTATATTAGGTCATTAATTAATTTTGCATGTCAGATTTCGTCAATGGACCTTTGAATGTCAGAAAAACCTCTCCATTGATGCATTGCATTTCATTATATATGTTTTCATCCTTAGAACTGATGTTATTTTTTTTTATGTAATATTGCAGATTGGAACGACTTGTAAATGTGCTCCAACGAAAGGTAAATGGCCAGAATGTTGGAATATCTGTATAGCACATTTTTGATAAGTTGCTGATCCTAGTCACTAACCTTGTATAATAGAACTAGTCTCTCCTGAAAATTTTCCAACATTGTACATGTATGCTTGTAAATTATCACTGACAGCAATAAAGAATATATTTATACTTATTTATTTCGATGTAGTTCATTTCTGTGTTATTTTTATTTGATTTTTTTCTCATCAGGTTTTATTTAAATTTTTTATAGATTTGAAGGTTCGTTCTGGGTACCTTCCGTTTCGAACGCAAGTACGTAACCAATCACGCCAAAACGATCGTCAACGCGT
>BMAV01026973.1:77375-97418 GCA_019973955.1 Trichonephila inaurata madagascariensis
TCAACGCGTGATGTTGGTACTAGTTCATATAGATATCCACCGCCACAGATTAAAGAAATAATAAACCATGGAATACTGTGTACTCTTCTTTGAAGCAATCCAAGTTTTCTTTGCATGCAAGATAAGCATTAGAAAACAGAAACCTTTTATATCAAAGTAGTTGTAGCAGCTTAATAAAATTGATTTTTTTCTTTAATGGCTTGAAAAGAACTTAGCATATATTAATGGATTTCCTCAATTAATATAGTTAATAAATATTTTTTTAAAAAAAAGAAATATTCCATTAGAAAAGCCATTCTTTTTACAAAGTTGTGGAGGAGTGCTCCAAATGGCATATGTTTAAAGTTTCATTCGAATTTGATGACAAATATTTTGAAAGAATTGTTGTAGTTTTTTCTTTTTACTGCATTACTTGGCTCAAACAACTGACCTGTAAAATCCTTGGAACTTTTTCAGTTCTTATTTGTAACAATTTGCTATTAGTATTTTAATTTTAAACCATGCTTTTTTATTATATTTATTACAAGTATTAAATTGAGTGATATATATTATTAAACTTATAAAAAACGAATTTTCACATTTCTCCATTTCTGAAAGCTGTGATAAAAAGATCGATAGTTCATTATTCTAAGTTAATTTGCCATCCCGTATGCAGGATAGTTTTTTTTATATCCTCAGCTCAGTCTAGTAACATTTCCTAAATTATTGCATGAAATTATGAATATGTGTTCAAGACAAATAATCTAGGAAGAACTGTAACAAAAACCAGTTTATTTTATCTGGGACAAAAATCTATAATTTGAGGCAAAAGTAATGATAGGAGAAGCTGGAATGAGAAAGAACTGGGAAAATAGTAGAAGGAAAAAGAGTTGGATATAAGATGGTAGAAATTTAGCAGAAAATATACTATATGTTTATCTCTAGCCTAACTGTTTTTGTTATCTTATTAGGTTACAATACATAATTCCCCTTTATATTTGGAACTATATTCAATACACAAATTTTATGAAAACATTTATTGTTTATGATTTTAAGAATAGGGGAGTAATTATCTACCCAAGTTTTCAATCAAATGTTTAAGACAATAATTAGACCAACTTTTTTAATCCTCTTAAACAGTAATATTTATGAAAAAATTAGATATACCCTCTTGTAGAAGAACGAGAAATTTAGCTAAAAAAAAGAACTACTGAGCAATATTGTCATATAAATAAAATTTCAAGTAGATTTCAAAAGTGATAAATTAATCATGTGATGAGGAATTTTAGTTCCATAATACAAGAAAATGAAATCCCCCTTGTTTAGATCCTTATACAGTATTCAGAAAGTGTTCAAATATGTTGTTATAAAAGGATAGATTGTGAATGTGCTCAGCGAAATTCTGTCAAAATTGGTCCTATCTCTGTTTAAGGCATTTTCACCCATTTTAAAATTATCTTCAAAAATTGAAATAATTAGAAGACTATTAATATAGAAGTGGTGGTGTGTGACTGGGTTTTTCTTAAAACTTTTTGGTGAAGAGGTTTTAATATATTGAGGTTTGTGAATATTTTTGTTAAAGTGCATACCTTCATCACACACACAGTGATTTCCTTTTAAAACTAGGGGGGAATGTATAAATCATAATTCTCTTAACCTAAGTTCTACCTTCCATTTAATTTTTCATATTTTGCATAGTTCTGTATAAAATTCTGTATTTTCTCAAAAAAGATCATGAAACCTTGAAATTCCAATCCCATTTCATTTCCTTTTATGGTCTTATCCCGAATATTCTCGCGCGTTACTTTCTATTCGAAATCTAAACCAACAGCAGATGATTTAGAAATAATTGAAACAAATACACAACTTAACCTTAAATCAAGGACAGTTGGCGTCGGTTTGCATTGCTGAGAGGATGTTAAAGCTGTTTTCATGAATGAATAAAAAGCAAAAAGTCTCCATGCTCCTTTCGAAACATCATACTCACTCAAAAAATTGGGGGAACAAGCAAAGAAAAATATACGAGACAGCCATGCATGGGAATAAAATGGGAAATATACGTATTAAAACGTAATACGGAAAAGGTACAAAAAATTTATATCGTAGTTTAAATTCTTTTTGAAATGATAGAACATCTATAGATGCTTCTGGGTAATTATTTGGCAACACGTAAATGACATAAAACTATTGTTTGAAAAGGAGGGAAGCTTTTTAATATGTTGGAATAGTTAAGAATGCTGCACATCTGTTTTTCATGCATGCAATGAGGTTATCGATAAGACTTCTGGAATACTGTCCCATTCTATAAAAAAGGTAAGCTTTTTATAGAATGGCTTTGGTAAATCCCCAAATTACAGTTTTTGCACAGAGCAGATATCGGTTTGACAATGACGATATCCTGACGAAATTACCAGATGGCCGGCAAAAAAAACCAAAAAAAAAAAAAAAAAAAACCGGTATATTCCCTAGACGTGCATTATTTTAAAAAATCTAGACTTATTTTAAACGCCGCGGGGCACGGGACTAATTGTTAAAAATTGGAACTATCCTGCCAAAAGAGGGACGTCTTGTCATTTTATACTACACTGCTGTCCATAAGTAAAGGATAATGCCAGCTCCGGTAGATAGAGATTCAGAAACAAAACAAACGTGACTTATTCATAAAAAACTCCTTTATTAAAAGATAAACAAGAAAGATGGTTATGTGTAATACCATTCATAAAAACTACGACTTTTGCTCCTTGAGCAATTATAAAAAAATACTTCCTTTACAAAAATTTAATATTACATAGTTGGTATGATGGTTAATACATTGTATATGTCTCCCATGCTATGAAATATAATCTGTATAATGCTAGACATCCTGAGTATCAAATTATCAAGCTGATCTTTTGGGGAAGATTACTCCACTCAGCATCCGAATTTCCAGGATACATGTAGAAGGTGGTTGATGGGCTGCTGCTCATCGTCCAAGTATGTCCCCCACATGCTCTATCGGATTTAAATCAGGTGAGAACGCTGATCATTTCATATGTGTGATATCCTCGGTTTGAAGGCATTCGTTTACTATATTTTCTTTGTAAGAACAGGCGTTGTCATCCACAAACACAAATTCTGCCCTCATAGAACCCCTAAGCAAATGTACCTGTTGTTTCAAAATGATGTCCCAGTAAATTTGACTTGTCGCATTTCCGATTTGAACATGTAGAGCAATTCTGCACCGCCGTAACGGTGCAATTCAATAATGTTGTCTTGGTGGTAACAGGTACCTGACGTGCTTCATATGAATGTCCGACGCAAATCAGACTGCAAGCTAAACCTGGACTTTTCAGAAAACATCGCACAAGCCCACTGTGACGATGTTCACATTGCATGTTCTCTACTTCTAGATAACCACTAGCGGCAGTGAGCGAAATGCATCTGACAGGCCTACAAGCATATAGACTAGGGATACTCAACCTTTTTTTTTTCTGCCGGGCCGCATACATATGTTAGCTATTTCACTCGGGCCGCAACATGAAAATTAATGGAAGGGGGAGATGCTTTAAGACCAAGATAACATAGGAAATTTAAAATGTGGAAATTGAGCAAAATATTAAACCTCCTATTTTGCTTTTTTTTTTTAATTATTATTTTTTTATTTTGATCAGTAATTTTGTCTAAACTGGAAGCATTTGAGAAACACTCTTTCACAATTTCTGTGTCAGTAAAAGGTTTCATATGATTACCAATAATATAACAAATTTCATAGGGTGCCTTTGTTACCGCCGTGATATTACCACTGACAAAACACTTTTTTGCTGTTGCAACACTTTCGTGACAAATCCAACAGTGTCTGAACCATGCTTGTTTTTCACTACAATATAGTCAACTTCCCAATCGTCATGAAACAATCTATTTTCTTCGAATATTTTTCGCTTGCAAGATATGAAAGATAGTTAAAAATTAGTTCCACTCATAAAATGGTCGCTACTCCACTTTTTTCTGTTATCACAAATCAGAAAAACAAAATATATCAATTCGCACCAGTGGCGCACACAAGGGGGGTGTCCTAGGGGTCCGGAAACCCCCCATAGCCCTTGATTTTTTTCGATTGGTTATAATCCTATGTATATGTTACATAAAATTCAATTATGTGTATTTGTTATTAATAATTAATTAATAATTTGTTATTAATTAATGCTAACTATTTATTCAATAATTAACTTTGTATTGTTTTTGTTCCCGAAAATCAGCAAAATCAAAAGAATAAGTTAGGCGGCGTATTGAAGCATGATACCAAAATGGTGGACTTTCGACCCTGGACCCCTCCCCCCTTGAAAATTTTTTGTGTGCGCTACTAATTCGCACCCATACGACATCGACAGCAAAAGGAAAATTGATATATTTGATTTTTTAACAAAGAATTTCCCATCAAATTTTCATAAATAAATTTCTCAAAGCAATGGGCAGTGACCAGGCCACTTAAAAAGACTCGGAGGGCCCCATGCGGCCCCCGGACCACAGGTTGAGTATCGCTGATGTAGACCAATTTGTCCCAAACGTCTGTACAAGGTTTACTTTGAAACTATCGTACCCGTGGCTGTAGATCAGGCATGTCAAACACGCGGCCCACCGAGACTTTTTAAAAACTTTTAAGCATTTAAAATTTTTCCATTTTGAAATGTATTTGATGTAAGTTGTATTAAAAAAATTTAGTTACTTATTCTTGTTTTAAAAGAAATCCTATTTGATAACAGAAATAAGTTTTAGGTTAAAAGTTAGCTTTAATATTTTATTAAAATTCACATTTAATTTTACTATAAAATATTAATTTTTATTAAATTTTTAATGCATGTATGCATATTATTCACTTAAGTGGAACCAAGGTTCATTCTGTGTGTATGCGTCATTTATTTCTCTTCCTCCATCTCTTGGAGAACAAAGTGACTTCAGAGATCACCGTAGCAGTTTTTGAAAGAAGAAAAAAAAAAAAAAAAAAAAAACCATCGAGATAAGTGTAATGTTTGCTCAATCGTTTGCGAATGAAGGTGGACTTTGGTTTTTATTCATATTAAACTAAAAATTTCTTTAATAAAAATATATTCAAACTTCAAGAACAATGTGTAAGAAAATAGATTAATTGAAGAGGAACATCGTAATTTGGAAGAAAAATTGGACACGAAAAATATTACAGTTCCCAAACTAGAAAAAAAAATACTATGCCAAATATAAAATACCTTATTTCAGCTGCAAAGGAATATAATCTTAAAAGGCACTATGACACAAACCATAAAACAAACTATGGCCAAATATGTTTCAAAACTTCGTGAAGACAGATCGTCGTAAACGTGATTTCCGTAGCTTATGGATGGATATATATATATATATATATAATGCGTATTAATACAGCAGCAAGAGAGCATGGGCTTACTTATGGTAGGTTTATGCATGGTTTTACACTTGCCGGCATTAATTTAAAAAGAAAAATTCTTGCCGAGATGGCCGTTAGTTATAAGGGTTATTTTGCCAAATTAGTAAAATGGAAATTAATTCTTCAGAAACAACAAAGAGTATTCACTAAATTTGTTGAAGACAAAACAACTGCTGTAAAATTTAGTTACATATTGTCATATTTAATCACATACAGATCGAGACAATTTACTGAAGGGGAATTTATTAGTGAATGCTCACTTAAAGCTGCGGAAGTACTGTGTCAATTACAAATAAAAAAAATCATAGTGCAAGTCAAAATACTGTAGCTAGCAGAGTAAATAAAATAGCTGAGAATCTGAAAAATCTGCATAATTCAACACTATCAACATCTATCATAGCCTCATCTATGGCAATTGAGGGCCGTGATAGTCTAGCGGTTAAGGTCATGAACTCATGGCTTACGTTGTCGAGTCATCATGCCACTGAAGAGTCGCCGTGTAGAGGGGCAGATACCCGTTAAATCTGTCGAAGTTTTAAGTCCTCCCGTGGCGTGGTGTGGTAGTTTGGAGAAGGGGTGCAGCTCAGATGTCGTCCTCATCATGACCGTAGGTCAAAATTACGAGGTCCATCGCCATTAGCCTTAGTGTTGCTTTAGAGAGCGATGTTAATTAACACTCACTTGCTATTGCAATTGATGAAAGTCTAAAAATTCGAAATATCACTTAGCCGTCTTATTCGCACACTCGATGTTGATTTAAAAACAAGTGAAGAATTCTTGGAAATCATCATATGCATTATACAGCCACTGGAGCTGATATTTTTTATGCTGTTATGGAAGTTTTGAAGAAATATATCATCCTTGAAAAAGTTGGTTTGTCTTGTAATTGATGGTACAACTACTATGATTTGTGTTGGTACTCTTGCTATTGTCTCTCTCTCTCTACAACTCTCATTTCCTTTGTCTTACTCATACCGAGAGAACGTATAATACCGGTTGTCTGGATGTACGGAAGTACCTCTTGTCATGAAATACTTTCCCTACGGAATATTGTTGATACTGATTAGTTCATGTAGGTGATAATTAATCTTTGTGATAGATTTAAGTTAATTTTTCTCTCAAAAACTAAACATTATTGGCGTTGATTTTAATGCTATCATACCACGGCTTCTAAAACCAAATTTATGTCACAAGTACCAGTTTTAATGAATCTTATTTTGTAATAGGAGAATATATATTTGAAGTTATCAATGGTTTAAATCAATCAGATATTTAAGCTCTGAACCGAACTCGCTCAATAACATAACCCCAGAGTCACTGTTGGTTAACAGGTGCTTTTATAGACTTCAAAAATATTTAAAAGCTAATTTCATCAGCAGAAAAATTAAAACTACTCATTTACAAATCATTTATAAGGCCTGTTATCACACACGCTGCAGAAACATGAGCAATGACCGAGAGAAACAAGGAGACTTGCTATATTTGAAAGAAGAGAGTCCTTAGAAGTATTTTTGGAGGTTTAAAACCTGATAATATTTGGAGAAGAACCAATTTAGAAACAAATTTTTTAAAGAACCAGATATATATATGTATTATAAAATTCATTGCAATACAAAGGTTAAAATGGGCAGGACGCGTGATAAGATTAGATGACAGTCGAGTCACGAAAAAGATCTTTGTGGCCAGACCGTCCCCTCAGGGGGCTCACCTTCTTTAGGTGAGTACGGGTGTCACAATCCCGAGGTACCCTAGCGATCTTTTCCTTTTCCCAAGGGGTTTATTATCTTTGGTAAACACGGGTGTCACGACCCCGGGGTACCCTAGTGATCCTTCTCTATTTTCGACCCTCTTCTTGTCATCCCATTTCTCCTTTTCCCGTCTAGACCACAGACCTATGTTAATAAATGAACTTCGTTCAAAATTTGTTTTTTCTATTGAAAAAACTTACTTTTTATTACTAACATATTATGGTTTACATTTTGTATTGCGTTAGTTTAGTTCCTTTTTCGTATATTTCTTTAAATTTTTTGATTATGTTGCTTTATTTGTTTTCGACTAACACCATTGGTTTTTCAACCCGCATGTTTGCCGTGTGCGGCGTCCCGTAAGGAGGAAAATGGTGTTCTGGGGATCCTTTGCGTTCCCTTTGCCCACGCTTCTCCCGTAGGGAGGAGATTGATGGCCTAGGGATACCTCTGCGTTCCCTTTGGCCCACGCTTCACTATGGACGGGTGGCAGGAGTGAGCCCGCTCCTGTCAATCGGCTGGTAGTACCTCTCTTCGGTGTCCCCGAAGAGACACTGCTGTAGGGTTAGTGCTGCAGATAAGGGGTGGCGGGTTTAGCCGTTGGATCCTCGCCCTGGACTGTAGCATTATATTCTGGGTGTGCTCCAGGTAAGCGCCGTGCCTGGTGTTTTCCCAGATGACCGGCACACTGCCTCCCTTGTTGGACTCCGTGGTGGGTGGAGGCAAGCCAGGACGAAGTTGTGTACGCGTTCTTATGGATCCAATGTTGCTGTGCCCGGGTAAAGAGGCCTCGTATTACCCAACCTAAATATTGACAAAATTGCGACTAATACAAGATTTTTATTACTTTCCTTACCGAACAATTAAATGTCTTCGCGAAATCACCTTTTGCTATACAGAAAGCCCTCATAGGAATAGGTGGTGAACCTAAATCAGTTAAAAGATTAAGATCAGGGGATCTACTAATTGAAAAAGTCTCTGTGCTATACAAACTAAATCTTTCCTTCTAGCAAAAACGTTTCTTAATTCACCTTTAATAATAAGCCCGCATAAAACTCTGAACTCATGTCGTGGTGTCATTTCTGAACCTGACCTGTTGATCACTCCTGAACCGGAAATCCTTGATGGATTTTCTGAACAGGGTGTAATTCAGGTCAGAAGAATAACAATTAAAAAAGATGCATCAATAATTCCAACCAAACATATAATTTTAACTTTTAACAGCCCCAAACTACCGACAACAATAAAAGCCGGCTACCTTAATTGTAAAATTCGCCCGTACATTCCGAATCCTCTTCGCTGTTTCAAGTGCCAGAGGTTCGGACACTCACAGACTTCCTGCCGCGGTCAACTTACTTGCTCTAGATGTGCATCTGTTGGACATGCTTCCACAGATTACAGTCTAGAGCCTAAATGTATTAATTGTTCAGAGTCCCATCAGTCTGATTCTAAACTCTGTTCAAAATGGAAATTAGAAAAGAAAATTCAAGAAATCAAAACAAACAAAAATATCTCCTATCCAGAAGTTCGAAAATTAATACTACTACAAATATCTCAAACATGCCCAAACTCTACCAAATCCTCAACTATAACCACAACAACCCGAACTGATGAAACCATTACAAAAATAGTATGCCCTCCTTTGAAATTATTACAACCTTTAACATCCGTTCCGAAACCATCAATGCCTTCCAAAATTCCCACAGTTACCAAATCATCTACATCAACTCAGGCACGTAACGTAACAAACGTAAGATGTCCACCTATCCCTACATCTAATGATGCACCTTCCATCAATGAGTCATCTTTCTCAATCATACCCGCTTCCTCATCCAACTCAAATATTCAAGTCCCTTTTGCCTCTATAACACAGAATTTAAAGAAAAAAACAAAAATTCGAGATATAAGAAGAAAGAAAAGAGTACTTAAAAATATAATAGACATAAAAATGACTCCACATAGACCGAGAAAACCAGCACCTAAAGAGTATACAAAGGATGAGGAAAAAATGATTGTCCACACGACGTGGAAGATGAAATTGAATCAAATCCCGATTATGTTAAAAAAAAATGGAAAAACTTATTACAAGGGACAATTGCTTTTAACTCCGACGAGACACAGAAAATAACTTTTTTCTCAATACATCTCAAACTTGGTGGGGAATTCTCCCCACCAATCTGAATTTTTTAAATATATTGAAAATGACTTTTATACATATTTTAGGATTTAAAATTTTTTTTTAACAGAAATTTTATAAACTTTTTAAAGTTTTAACAAATGTTTGGCGCAGTATAGCCAGAATTGGCTCTTGCGCCAAAAAAACCTCAAATTCATTCACTCACTCACTCACTGTGGCCAGACCGTATGGTACTTGAAAAAAAGGTAGACCCAAGACTCAGGTGGATCAGTTACTATTACTATTCAATTACTATCAGTCAATTACTATTCAATTACTATTCATTACTATCAGTCAGTTACAATTACTATCAGTCAATACTATTCTTAAAACTATTTTATACACATTTTCTAATCTAAATGACTCTAAATATCATAAATATTATCCATTTACACGCTTTTACAAAATCACGGTTCCAAACGTAGACGGACACTTTAATGTTAGAATCTAGAAAAGCCAGGCCAAGAACAGGACAGCCTGGAATGGAATTCTTAGGAAGGGCAAAACCCAACCTGGGCAGTCGTACCATTGAGGAAGGAAGGATACTATCACATTTAGGCCTAATTAAAACTGGGATTACTAAAATAGTTAAAAAAAAAAAAAAAGTTGGAAAGAAATGTGCTAATAGCATAAAAATAATTTTAAATATTTTTATTGCATTATTCACTAGCTAGTATTGTGCTCCAAAGTATTAAATGTCAGATTTTTTTTAAAAAGTAGTCACACCAAAATTGTAAATTATATTCAAACATATAGACTTAATTATCCTCAATTTGCTTTGGAAGATTTATAATGTGAATATATGCTGATCAATCCTATTATACGAAATTTAGATGGCTATTGAATCACAAAATGTTAAAACGATTCTTCAAATTGCTGGACGAAATAATTTTTTAAAAAACGAAGAGAGAGAAGAGGATTAAGAATGTTCTGAATTAAAAGATAATAAGATGGATAAAACACTTGGCTTTCTTAGATGATATTATAAATCACCTTAATCAAAATATTTAGCTTAAAGGCAAAAATCATGTTGCTATAACCCTTTTTGATAATACACTATAACGCTTAAGAAAAAAAAAAAAACTTATTACATTGGCGAAAGCAAATAGAAAAAGAAAATTTATTTTATTTTGAAAGCTGTTCCATATCTATTAATTAAATCACCCAAATTAAAATTAACAGAATACGCTTAACAAATTAAATTGGTAGAAACGGAATTCACAATCGAAAGTTTTCTGATTTTAAAAACTATAAATTACAATTTCATATTTTCACTTCACCTCTATCTATTGTTATTTATAATGTAGATGAAAACTTACGAATTGAGTTAATTGAAAACCAGCGGTGGTGTGATATCAATATAAACCAGTAATAGCCACCACGTGGTGCCTAAGATAATTGTTTTCGGAATAGAAGGTGCCCAGATCGAATTCTTCCTTCGTTTGTGACCCTGGCCGTGCAAAAGAGCCGCAGCAGTTGTGGCACCATTTATCCACCGCAAAAGCAACCAAGCTGTCAGACACATGACGTAATTAAGCCGTCACTCACGATGACGCAACCCACAAAGCCATCGCACTCAAAGTGACGCAACTTCTCACACGTTTGCCTATTCACTCGCATGGGGTTAGTGCAATATCTAGATAAACCAGTAATAGCCTCCACGCGATGACGATCGTTTTGGCGTAGTGGCTAAGATACTCGTTTTCAGAACTGAAGAAGCTCGGATCGAATCCTTTTCTTCACGTGTTTATCTATAGATTGCTTTCCTATAAAATATTATCGTTTGTTACACGTGCAAAGAATATGTTCGGTAGCACTGTTACGCGAGCAACTATTTTCTTTAATGGAACATAACAAAAATTCAAAAAGGATAAGTTTAACCCGGATCAATACTTATCAATTATAAAAATTTCATCATCTCAATGCATTCAACTAAATTTTGATTAACTGCTTTGTGAAAAATGATGCCAAATATCTTATAAAAAGTAATACCGGGTGGACAAAAAGTCCGTATAAACTTTAAAAAAGTTTATATAAAACACGGAAAACTAAACAAAATAAAAAACGGTTTGCAGGTTTAGCATCGATAAGTCACGGGATTTTTTTTAAGATAAGAAAAAAAAACCGCCTACAGATGGCGCTGGTACAAACGACTAAGTTGGAAATATGCAAATGAGACAGGCGATTGCAAATACTGATGCCCTTGGTCCAGATCAAATTCTCCGTTGCATGCCAACTAAGTGAACAAGGATGCTGAGTGAGAAAGACAAAGCTTTGCTGGTGAAGCTGTTTTTCATGAACAAGGAATCAGCGACTGTTGCACTGCGTAAACTCCGACTTCAGAAAAATGTGAAGACTAGAAAAGAGGGCCTTCGACAGTGGTACGCCTCAAAGCTTGTTCAGCGATTTGAGGAAACTGGGCCGCTCGAGGATCGTTTAAGATCCGGACGACCAAGTCTAAGAATCATTAGCAAACGTTGCAAGTTTATATGGCCTCATCTGTCTCCTGTAGACTTTTGGCTGTGGGGATATTGAAATTCCCGAGTGTATTAATCCTATCCATCCAATCTGTCCGAATTAAAAGATGCGATCCACCGAGAGTTGTCGTGTATACAGGCGGACATTCTGCACTCTGCCGTTGCTGGATTTGTGACACGCTTCGAATGTGTCACCCCTTGTGGTGGTAGATATGTGGAACACATGCTGCTGTAATAAATGATTTGGTAATGTTTGCGAGACTCACTTATGTACGAAACGCCACCTATCAATTGTTTTTTTGGTTTTTTTTTTTTATTTAAAAAAAAAATCCCGTGATTAACCGATGCTAAAGCTGAAAACCATTTTTTATTTTGTTTAATATTCTGGGTTTTATAAATTTTTAAAGTTTACACGGACTTTTTGCCCACCCGGTATTAAGTAGTATTTCTTATTGTTTTCTTATTAAAAAAAAAGAATAGGAAATATTTATAGCTTGATTGTAAAACTAACATGGAATATGAAACGACTATGAATGTATATTATAAAATGCATTGCACATGGCATTGAGCCTAATAAATACATAATATAATCATTCTAAAAATCTTATTTTATTAATTTTGCTAACATTGAAAACATGCGGCCCCCAACTTAATATAAAATAGACCATGTGGCCCGTAATATCAAATGAGTTTGACATGCCTGCTGTAGATAGCTGATGCTGTGCTTCGTCTGCTTCTTTTGGCAGTTACTGACATATATCAGTCTTCATTCGGCGCTGTAACTCGAGGGAGACCTGTACTGTAACGTCTACTGACATTTCCGTCATCTTGCAATCGTTGACAAAGCCTAGAGATAACACTTTGGGCAATTTGATTCTCCTCGTACACTTCCATCTTAATACACCCCCATTCCAAGAGTGTCCGATAACTCTACGGCTCCCTTCACACCAAACGACTCCGATTCATTCACCATCAAACTTCGATCGACCAGGATTCGGCTTCGTAATTTCCCGTTGAAATAAGACAAGATTCGCTTCCTGCCTTCACACTAACCGAAACCGATCCAATCCGCCGTCATTCTCATTCACGCGTGATTCGGTAGGTCAGATTTTCTTCACTCATTCACCAGCAGCCGGGAGCTATTTCTTAAAGAAAAATTGAATTCAAACAAATAGAGTGTTGATTTTTATTGCTTTTCATGTTATTTGTGATTATATCACATACAGTTTATATTAAAGAAACTGATTTATATTAAAGAAACTGATTTCAGATGTTTGAAGATAATGATTTTCTTGTTAGGGTTAGCATGAGTTTGTTTTTATGTCATTAGATGGCGCTCATATTTTTGGTATTCATAGTATTTTTTCATTATGTAAACTAACTCTAGTTCTTGTCGCTGAGTGTGTTGGCTGTATTTTATCCCTGCTAATCTTGCGCAAATAATAAAATTAATTTTGCATGTATTATTTTATTTAATTTTAGAAATCTGAAAACTTTATCCTTTACGTAATAATGCT
The DNA here is from genome assembly GCA_019973955.1 of Trichonephila inaurata madagascariensis. Classification (NCBI taxonomy): domain Eukaryota; kingdom Metazoa; phylum Arthropoda; class Arachnida; order Araneae; family Nephilidae; genus Trichonephila; species Trichonephila inaurata. The sequence goes on from BMAV01026973.1 coordinate 90,683, forward strand.
GTAAAGCAAAATGTAATTTTTTGGGAGAGGATATTCTGAAGGATATTTGAAATAGCTTCAGAGATCAATTTGATAAGAATTTATTTAATTTTGGGAGAGAAAAAAATTAAATATTTATAAGAATGCTAAAATAAAATAAAACACCAATATTGTTGATAATTTTAATTTTTTAAAAAGATTCAATTTTATTACTACACAGATCTCAAATCTGTTATATGAAACAAACAAAATGTAAATACCATGTAAAATTTTTAATTCATTAATGTATTAGAAAACCATTTTTAAATACATAATCAAAAAAATAGTTGTTATATGCTACAAAAGCTGTAGTATATAACATTTGAAATGCCTTTTTCAGACCATAATTACACTTGATACTAAGAGCAAAATATAAAAAAATAAATAAATAAAACCGTTCTTATACTTTTTTTTATGTATTTCAATTTGAAAATAAATAAATAAGGATACAGTTGTAAAATTAATAGCTTGAAACGTAAATCGTCTGAAAACATTAAAAACCGCATCCATGTACTAACTAAAATTAGATGATCGCGGGTGCCGGCGCAGAAGGCGCCTATTCCCAGAAGGATGGGAGAAAAAGGAAAACCATATGATTGAGGAATTACAAATCAAGAGAACTCCCCAGGAGATGGGGAGGGATGAACGTACCCCCAAGCACAACGTTCTATCGAAGCAGAACGCCGGCGGGGCGAAGCGCAGGAAGGAAAACGGGACGGCCGAGGCAGTCAATCAGTTCGGTGGCAGTTCACCAAATGAACCCAAAAGGGAAGATGCTATGTAACGAAACTGCTTGTGATGTTTAAAAGTGTGAAATTGGTGTGTTATGGGGGGCGAAGCGGGTTTCTCCACTTCGCGTTGAAGAGTATGCATATTTAATTTTAGGATGAGGATACGTAAACAATGTTTGTGCTTTGATAATTGGATTGTCCTGAGATTCAATAGATTTAAAAACATTTCTAGAAAGTTTAGTGATGTAATTAGAAAAATCCGCTCCATATGTAGGTCGTTGTGTATAACGTCATTCCGAACGTACCAAGGTGCGTTTGTCATGACGCGGAGTATTTTGTTTTGAATTACTTGTATTTTTTTCATGTGGGTGGTAGCTGCCGCTCCCCTGACCGGGGCAGCGTACGTGATCACTGGGCATCCATGTTCGACAACAATTGATGGAAGAATGATTGACTCATGGCGGTGTGAAGGCAAATCTGTTCATTCAGAATCACTGTGAATTGGAAAGATCGCTACAGACTCGGATTCGTTTTGTGTGAAGGGAGCCTACCACGTAAAAAATCTACTTGCGTTATAACTATTCGGTGATGGCACTCACCTGCTTACAGAGCGCTTTTGAACAATTTTACATCTTTGCCACCATTCTTTACTTAACCCCCCCCCCTTCCTCTCTTGCACCCTCGTTATAGTGACGTACTATCGGCGTCATCTGGTGGCTTCCTATAGTTTGTATATTATTCTTGAAGGTGTGAGATAACTCTACAGGTGTATCTTTTACTCAAGCGTTCCATCCTGAACTATTCTTAATTTCCAGACATGAGTGTAATATGAAAAAAAAAATCTAGATTTTTTAAAACTGTGTATTAAAATCTCAAAATAAACCAAGTGCAGCATTTTTGTAAAAACGTTACTAGTTAGTGAAAAGGCTAAGCAAGATAGTTATTTGTTAATAGAGCTAAGCTGGTTGCATAGAAAAGTTACACATTCGAAGAAAAATTTGATGCAAATTATAGTGAGTAAAATGTCAGGAGATGTAGTAACGAAAATCGTACATGTGTGAACAAGAATTTTCTTGTTTAACATTCACACTAATATTTATTAAAAATTTTTACATAAAAGAAATTTATACATCTAACCTAATTATACTTGGAATTATCCCAATTGTGTATGTAATTGCATATTTTTTTTTAAAAAAAATAAACCACTAACAGAATAATTATTTTTCTCCACTAATGATCATTATTAAAAATATTTTTAGATCGACGCTGGGGTTCCGTAGAACTTAAACATTGCCATAAGGTTTGAATAAGAATGAAAAGGCTGTTTTAGACTATGGATATTTTATGCGTTATAATTAGAAACATTTGCATAATTCTGTTAATCATTTGATTTTTTTTAGCAGTATATATATATATATGTTGTATCAGTTTCTTGTGTCAATCATGTGTGTTATAAATTTTCTGCGAATCTTATTTTTGTACCACAACAGAAAATTAAAAAATGCAGATTACTTTCAAATACGAGTTCCTTCCGGGAACAAACACTGCGCAGGCCACCTGCAACCATTAATGTACAGACACTACTACACTTTTCATTTGCAAAATATCGTGATTGAAATTTTAGCATTCAAAGTGATCCAAGAGGAAAATCTGAACTAAAAGCGATAACAACTCAAAATAACAATCCAGGTCTCAAAGAGCCAATGAACTGGCATTAAAATTCAATTCTCATTTACAACAAATTGAAAAAGTAAAAATGTCAAATACATGAGTGGCGCACGATTTAAACCAGCGATACTCAACCTGCGGCTCGCATGCAGCCCACCAAGCCTTTTTAAGTGGCCCAGTCATGACCCATTGCTCTGAGAAATTCATTTATTTAGGAAAATTTGGCGAGAAATTCTTTGTTAAAAAATCAAATATATCAATTTTGTTTTTTGCTGTCGATGTCGTATGGTTACGAATTGATATTTTTTTTTTCTTTCTGATTAGTGATAATATACAACAGTGGAGTAGCAACCATTTTATGAGTGGAACTAATTTTTAACTATCTTTCATATCTTGCATGCAAAAAATATTCGAAAAAAAAAAAAAAAAAAAAAAGATTGTTTCAAGACTATTGGGAAGTCGACTTTTTGTAGAGAAAAACAAGCATGGTTTAGTAATTGTTTGATTTATCACGAAAGTGTTGTATTTTAAAAATACCAATGAACAGGAATCACATTCAATGACACTTTTCCTCGAAGATTTCTTTCAAGAGATGATAAATAGGCTTTCTTGAATAATCTTTAGAACACCAAAGTGTTTTGTCAGTGGTAATGTCATAGCGGTAACAAAGGCACCCTATGAAATTCGTTATATTATTGGTAATCATATGAAACCGTTTACTGATGCAGAAATTGTGAAAGAGTGATTCTTAAATGCTTCCAATTTAGGAAAATTTAGTGACAAAAATAAAAAATAATTAAAAAAAAGCAAAATGGGAGTTTTAATATTTTAATCAATTTCCGTATTTTAAATTTTCTATGTTATCTTAATCTTAAAGCATTTCTCACCACCACCCACCATTAATTCTCATGTTGCGGCCGGCGTGAAATAGCCATCATATGTATGCCTCCCGCGTGAAATAGCTGACGTATGTATGCGGCTCAGCAAAAAATAAAAGGTTGAGTACCCCTAATTTAAACGATAAACAGAAACAGCCTTGGGGGCTTTTTTTCTTAAATATCGCAAGTAACAAAAAGTGTATTACTTACCAAACAAATGTGTTTCTAGATACTAATCAATTGTTGTTCATAAACGGAATTGTCTAGGCAAGTATTGTCTAGAAGTTAGATAAAATCTAAATCGGGAATACTTTATTCCTTCCTAAAATCTGGTACACTGATAATAGCAGAAGTTTATGTTCAGCAACTTAATGAAATGAGGCTAAATTAGTCTTATTAAACAATTTTTTTTAAATCAAAAGAATTAAATTCGAGATTTTCTTTATTATGCGGAGAGTTACCTAGAAAAAATAGAACATTCAGAAGTCAGATGGTTATCGAAAGGAAAAATCTTGAGCAGACTTTTTGAGTCCAAAAAATAAAGTCAAGATTATTTTTATATGAACGAAGTCATGATTATGCTCGAAAATTAAGCGATAAAATGTGGTTGCAATATTTGTCGTATTTAGCACAAATGTTTGTTATTCTAAGTGAAAGTAAACACATCTCTGCAAAGACTGAATGTACATATTATAAAAATTAAGGGGAAAAAAATTAATGCTTTGGCTTTAAAACTTTATTTGTGATCCTCAGTGTAAGATCCTTTATAAATGTAAAGTTATGCAAAACTACAAAGTTTTCTAAAGGAAAATTATTTCAGTTTTTGACTTCAGTATTAAAAGTACATTTTGCAACTGGAAAAAGAAACCGTAAGGGAATATTTTCCAGAAGGAAAAAAACAAGCTTTTCCCCATTGATTCAACTATCAAAATGAATAGCATTTATTTTATTTGATTAGTTATACAGAAACAAACTTAAAATAGCTATATTTATATTATTGTAAAATAAATTAAAAAAAAATCACAACACATTTTGTATGCATCAAAAAATTACCTATTTTGCTGTTATAAAGGTATACACAAATTCATTAAAAGTTCAAGTTAAAAAAGTTTTAAAGTTACTACAAGTACACAAGAAAAATTCGGCCTTTTTAAAAAAGAATGGTAAATACTTGTTTTTATACAAAATTCATATTTTTATTTAGATTTAAAACAATCTAATAAAGCATACTTGAGACAATTCTGATGTAAACCGAAGGAAGCGAATTTTTATATTTGTTTGCAACTGAAAGGAGAAGTGTGACCAAGCAATAATTTTAAATAAAATAAAGAGTATAGAAAAAAAGTTATATCTTTATTTATCTATAGAAATATATTTCAACAAGTGAGTATTCTCGCATAAGAGCATGTGAAGAATAGAATTTATAAGCGATATCTCTTTAACAGTGTGATAAACAATACAAAGACAAAATCCAATTAATGTGTTCCATGTCTAGCTGAGCTAGACTACAATTACAACAGTGCAAAGTTATTTCATCTAACGCCAACAAGTTTTAAAAATATACAGTAGTTTATTTTTATGGTTTTTAGGTATTCATATATCTTATAGATTCCTATTAAATGCATGAGAACACTTGAAAAGATTTCTTTTCACAAAAGAGTCTAGTTTACATTAAAATATAGTTCAGATTATTTTTCTTTCTTTCCACCAAGCAAAAATGCATTATTACACATACAATCAGAAAAAATTATATACAGAAAAAAATGTTAAATAAATTAAAGTCCTAGTTATATATAGGGCTACTGGCAACCAAAGGCAATTGATGAATGTGAGAAGGGGAGGGGTGTAGGAAAGAAATTTCACACGTTATAATCAGATTAACACAATTCATGTTTTGAAGTATTATTTCCACCTACTACACATTTAAATATTCTCAAAAATATATAATCGTATCTCTTAAGAATTTTCCGTTCAGTTATAAAAACCTTTATAGTGATAATTCAAACATTCCTTCCAAAAATATCTGCAAGACTTATTTCAAAATTAGGAAACAGTCTAACACTTTTCATGTACTTACTAGTATTTCTTTTTTGAGTTAAGGTAAATATTCCAGTTGTTTTCAAACACAGATACACATAACACAAGGATATGCCAGCAGGCACCCCAGAAATTCTTTCCTTGTTCATTTAGAAATTAAAGCCTCAGTGTGAAAAAACAAAGACAAGATAGACACACACAACAATGAATGAGAAATACTCATAGTTCTTTCACCTTCTTCTAGTTTATAAGAACTATTCTTTAACTTGTTATTTTCAAAGTCACAAACACTAGCTTCAATACTCTGGTATAACAACTCAAACATAAGTGAACATAATTTAATTCTTCACATATGATTATACATAACAGATTTAAAAACAAACATTTTGAGTTTTATTGATCCATAAAAAATCGTTTAATTAATCATATTTTGTATTCAGAATTTAATATATTGCAAGCCATTTTTATGGTGATTAAAATAAAACCATTGATCAGAGGATCAGTGGTTTTATTTTTTAATATATACATAGTTTGACACAAGTTGCCATGTTAAATTAATTTATTAAATAACTTAAGTATATCTTTATTTAAACAAAAAATTAAGACAAAACTTACAATGAATTTAACATGCATTTGGGTTAACTTTTCTCAGGGAAAAAAAGCAAATAGTTATCATAAGAAATTTAATTTATTGAAAAATTTGGAAGTGAAATGTATCCAGCAATTAAGAGTACTAAGCAACACCAGAAGTTTTGTTACATCAGATGATCCCTATTACATCTCAAGTTATTTTTTATTTAATGAACCCACATAGTTTTTCTCATTGATATAATGAGACACGAGTAAGGTAGTAATTCTAAATAACTAAAATAAGAGTTAAGATAAATTTGGTTTTTCAAGCATTTTTAAAAATATTTATGTGGTTTTAGCTATTGAACATTTTTGTGGTAACCACTTATAATGAATTGTAACAAGTAAAAAATACTATAAATTCATGGTAATTTTCTTTATTTTAAACATCAATTATTATAAACAAAAAAAAAAAAAAAATGTATAGTTAGTAAATATTATTTTGATGACACATTTCAAATGAGATATGTAAAAGAAATTCAAATTTGAAAGAAATCAATCAGAAAAGGCCCCACTCGTAAAGGAGTGTACATTACAGCAAGCAAAGGAACTGTGCAAGACGAAGGAAATTAAAATTAATAAAAAAGCACCGATTCTAGAAAGATTAAATTTGTGGTTAATTTCAATCAAGTAGTACCAGAGTAGAATTAAATTCTTGTCCTACAGATTGTTTTGTAACGCTTTATCATGTTTATAATTCGTGATTACTGCAGTGAAATCAGTAAAACGGTTTTATTGAATTTCTTTCTTTTCAACAAATTTTGATTGCAGAGC
>BMAV01026973.1:138093-153413 GCA_019973955.1 Trichonephila inaurata madagascariensis
AATAATTAGAATGCTTAAAGGAAACAAGTACTTGCTTTTTTCCCACTTTTCCTCTAGTTTTTATAACCTTTCTTTCCCCTATTCTTTACCTCATTACTCTAAGCTTTCTTTCAAAATATATTTTAAAAAAGAAATGTATTTCTTCTCAAAATATTATGCTGAAGTAGATTTTAATTTGGAAATTTAGCAGAAAAATATGAAAATTTAGCACTTTATAAAATATTAACAAATAAGCACTTTATATCTCAGCAATTTTAAATTGTGCCATATTTTTTGCTTTGCAAAGCTTATACCATTATTAAAACTTTAAAAATTCGAGGGTTTTCAGATAAAAAATATTTGAATTATTTTATTGTTGAAGAATTAAAGCTTGAAAAATATAGATATTAAAATTTCTCTGAAACAAATTAAGAGGGTTAAAAAAAGTCATTTTTTTGCAAATACTCTCAACATCAAAACCAGACTAGCTATCTTACATTTATAAAAAAAGTAATAAATGATATTAACTTCAAAAATTTTCATTATACTGATGAATAAGTTTGTAAGTGCAATATAAAATTTTCATCCCTGTTGTACGAAGAGAATAAAAGAAAGGTAATTTCAGAAAGAAAAAAATGCAAATATATATATATTTTTTTTTGAACATGCATATTCAGAATAATAGTTGTTGTGATAATCATTACTGAAAACATTATTGGATAAATGTTACGTATGATGATTGATTTTATTATGTATTTCCCATCACTACGCATACGTATTTTTAAAGAAATATGCACCAATACTACGAATTAATTTTTGATAAGACAAAAAAGCATGATTAAATGATATTTTTCAGTAATGAAGATTGTTTTGCCACAGTGATAGCATTTCATTTTGTTTTGTTTTTCCAACTGAATTTCAACAGATTGCTATTTAAACTTAATTTATTTTAAAAATTTTAATGAATTCAATTAAATTGTGATAAAATTTGAATTATTGTTTTTATTAAGAAATAAAGAATTATAAAGACACGGGAAATGCTTACGTGTAACTTTTCAATGCACCATTTTAAAAATTAAAGTCACATATTTGGGTATACATTTCAAAACTAATAATATTAAGTATTTGAAAATCAGGAAACTTGTAGTGTTTTTCATAACAGTTATAACCATTAAGAAAAATTTTGTAAAATTTGAAGTTCTCAATATAGTAACAAACTCTAAAATTTGTCAAGGAATTATGTCTTTGTCTTTAATTATTTGTAGTAAACATTACTTTAATCTATTGTTTTTAGGAACGTTAACAATAAATGAAGTTAAAGAGACAATATGGAAAATTGAAAATTATTTTAGCTATAAATTTAAAGAAGAATACATTAAAATTTATCGAATAAAAAGATTTCGAAACAATTGATAAAATACTATAGGAAAATGTATGAATTTAATTCTGGAAATGTTTTGTAATAAAAGTATATTAGTCATAACAATAATATAATCATAACAATTATTATTTTCTATAAAATTATAATTTAAAAATAGAAATAAAAAAAGATAAATAAATTATGCATTCAAATAAGGATTATTTTGCATTTAAATTAATATATATATATATATTTGCTTAATGCATTCGTATGTACTAAAATTTTAAACTTAGAAAAATTCCATGTTTGCCAATTTCGTGTTTTCCTCTTATAATTTTTTAAATATAAATTACTGCATTAGAAAATTTTAAAAAAAAAAAGACATTGCTTAGTTGTTATCACTAGTGTTACTGAAGAATTTATAGTATTATACTACAGATCGTAAAAATTAGATGAAATTTAAAATAAAAACTTTCAATAGATTTTAGATTTTATCTGAAAATAAACCAATTTTACATAGTTCTGAGCCAAAGTTTGCTCTTGTAATTTTTATTTGAATAATTTACTATCAAATTCAAAATAAGTGTCTCAAATCTTTATATCGACTTTTCATAAAACTTAAAACTCGATTTCCGTAAATATTTATTGCTGTAAGAAAAATGGAATGGATTCCTTATAATTTTTAAACAGCCATTTCACACCTATCTAGCAAGCACATGTGGGATTCTTTTGAGGTTAAAAATAATTTCTCTTGTGTAATACCTTGTTAAACATGCATTTCAAAGGAGGTAGTAAATATTTACTTAGAAGAATATTTGCAATATACGTAGACTTGGAAAAAACACGCAAATGATTTGTATTGCAATATGTGTATGCAATTCATTCCCACGAGCGCTATATAAAAAGGAGAAGGGGGGGTGAGAAAGTTGACTTTTTGTAATTATTAGAACTGTGCTATGCTGAAATTTTTTTTGAAAGAGGTATTAGTATGTCTAGTCGAATAATAGAGAAATCATAATTCTGCTTAAAGAGGGCTGTATCAGACTCGGGTGGCCCTCAATGATAATCTCTTGCATTATAATACATCGTCATGTAGATGCTTTATCTAATATTATGACCTTGAAGAAGATGGTTAGTATATCTCATTTATGCACCCCATTATAAGTCCTGTCGGTGCATCCCATAACCAAATGAACATTTTTGAATTTTGGAAATCTCTTGATGCCTTTTATCTTCAAGGCTTGCTTCCTGCTAAATTTTAATAGAATATTTCCGAAATGTAAATATCAAACAACATGCAACAATTCTTTTCTACCCACTGGATTGCCTTTTTGCCTTGACCGACCGTTCTCTGTGACCGTGGATCTATCACCCGTTGTACGACTGACGTTGTTTGCATTTGATATGTTAACTGATATGTTAGTTAACTAACTGATATACTAGTTATAATTTGGAAGGGCGTGGATGTAGTATGAACTAATATAACGAAACAATATATCCAAGTTGTTATTTTTTTCCTTTAGTGTCAGATCGTGTCATAGTTCTAATTACCAGACATGGGCTGTCCAAAACATTAACACCCTCGTGTTCAGCATGGAAAATGAAGCAGTTGTTTCAATTGTTTTATCTTCATGTTTTACGTTATCCGTCCAATAATTTAACATTTGATATCATTTCTTTCATGCTGCTGCATTTTAAATGAAAAGCAGTATTATTTGAAATTCAATGTGTCTTTAATTCAAAGAGTTTCAAAGTTTTATAATGAACTGACATAAATTAAATGTGTTTTAGCAGTTTTATTGTTATTTATTGTTAAATGTATTTAATGGTCACGTGATTCTATTTTCATTTACTTTTTTTCTATGGATTTATTTCATCTGTTTATTTAAATAGAGTGGCATTCAAATATCTGGCAACAGTTTTTTTTAGCTAGATATGTTATTCAAATTTCAGAATGAAGTAGATAGGTTTAAATTCAATTCTTGACTTTTGCTCTATTAAAGTCTAATCTTTTCATGTGATTCAACTATAATAAATGTGAGTGTGTTTCAGTGCATTGTATTTGCTTCCTAGTATTTTATGCAATATTCGAATAAAACATTTAAAATGTTGACATTTGAGTCCGAAATCTTTTGTTTACAGGTCATTCTCTTAAATTTATTAGATTAAAAAATTAATTTTTTACTTCATGTGTGCAGTCTTTTAACTTGATCAAGGTTAAAATTCTCCCACAACTTTGAAAAAGAGGACGTCTCTCTGCATATTCTTAATGCAACTTTTTTCTTTAATTTCCAAATATAAAAGAGATCAAGCTTGATAGTAAAACATAGAGAAATAATTTTCCTTATATTATGCAGACTTCCTTCCTTTATGTTTCACTTTTAATATAGAGCCGTGAAAACAGAGAAAATCAATTTTAGCTTAAAAAATGTTTAATCAAATTTAGAATTTCTGCTAATTTTTCATCAACAATCATGCAAAATCATTCAATAAAACTTATGAAACAATTTTGGACACTTTTTTTTCATTTCAAAAGGAAGTTAATATAAAACTTAAAAAATGCGCTATAATACGAAAATTTAAATTGTATTTTGAGTAACTTTTATCCTGAAGTATTTATTTCAGTAAGCACGAGACAACTTATTACTTTAGTAAGTTGCCACATTACCCTGTTAAATGAAAATTTTCTTCCTGTAGTAATCCGTTAATTTCTTCTCAGATACTTAAGGGAAAATAAACGTCTGTTGTTAGGACAGACACTTTTAACAACTGACAGACACATTAGAATGTTCTTCATTTCTTAGTAAAGGGGAACGAACTCATTTATCTAGCATAGTTAAGATTTTATCACAGTAATCGACCTATAGTAATAACTAGAGTTTTGGATATCATGATTTATAAGTTATTTATTGATAAACCTCTAGGTATGTGTATAGTTCAAAAAGAAAAAAAGCGAATAATTTAAAATTAACAACAATGCTAAAAATATTAAAAATTAAAATAAAACATATTAGAAACATTTATTTTCATTACATAGGGCTCCATTCATTCTTAATAAATACCTTGTGAAATTAAAAATTAACAGATTAATTATTAATCAATTTTTGACCTTAAATTTTTGTATTACTTCATAATCATAAAAAAATAATGTCTTAATATAACGTTTTATAAATATACTATTATAATTAATAATTAAACTATTATTTTGTTGTTTAACTAATTAAGGAAGATTTCAGCTATAGAAAAAAACATACATCTCAAAGAACTTATGCATAACATTGACACATTGCATCCTTTTTATTTATACGATATATCAACCAAGGTAAAAAACTAGTATAACAAAATGTTTTTATTTTCTTAATGAGACAATATATTTACAGACATATAGCAATAATTAAAAACAATAAAACTGAGTATTTTATTTGACAAAAGGCTCGGAATCAGAAAAATAATTTAGCATGCATAATTATAACTTACGGCTGATTGGGAATAAAAACTGAGCATCGTTGTTAATGTTTTTTGTAACTATATTTTGTTATTTTTAAAATATTGCTAACGTCATAATTTTCCGGTCATTTGTCCAAATAACATTTTCATTGTTCATCTCGAATTACAAAGAACTGTCAGTGAAGCATTCATAACTTAATGAGGACCTAAAATAATGAGGTAATTAGGGGACATCTGAAAGACAAACTGTTTTTGCTATTTTGGGGTCTAAGAATTTTTTTTTTTCTCAGTCAACTACACAAATGTAAGGAACGTGTCTTTTATTGCTTTTTAAAAATAAATCTTGTATTCAGAGCTTTGGATTAAAAATTAATATAGTTTCAAAATAGAATGTTACATATTCTTTTTTTAGCTTTTATTAATAATCTCTTTATGATTGAAACATATGGATGTGAGAAGTATTTCTTATAAAGAGGATCAGTTGTATTTGACACTGACATGAGTCAAAATCAGAAATCACACAATAATCTCAAACTTAAATAAAAAAGAAAAATTAATATTATAACCTGTATTGAAATGTACTGGACAGTCTTAATGGATAATAGATAGTGATCTTACTCTTTATAAAAGTAGAATTTCAACTCTGAAATGCGATTATGCACACGACATTTTTTTTTCATGCTATTGATCCAATGTTAACATTCGTTCTAATCAACGTGTTATTCTACAGATTTTAACAAAAGTGTTCCACCAATTCTTCAATTATTTTTTGCAACCATACCTTTCAGAAGGATCTATTTTTCTTTTTTCAGGTCTTCATTCCAAAATTACACCTGGGAGAAACAATTGACAATATGACATTACACAAATGATCAATTGGCTCGAAAAAAAAAAAAGTTGGATGAGTAAGGGGACCAATCTCTTGGAGTAATGTCGTCTGTTCGCAAGTATTCTGACATTGCAAATGCTCGATGAGGCTGAGCATTGTCATCTATTAACTATAACTCTAGCTCAACAGTACATCTAAACAGTTTAATATGGGGTTACAGTACCTCGTCCACATATCTCCAAGCGATTACAGAGTCTCCTGGAAACAAATGCAGGTCGGTACGGCTATTTGCCCTGATTCCTCCTAAAAGTATTAAACGACGGTAGCGGAAACGGGATATTTCACTAGGGAAAGCAATACGTTTTTTTTTTAATCTCCCCAGATCAAAACACGTCTAGAATATGTGTTCAGGCAGTGTATCTGAACTTGTCACCAAACAATACTCGGGTCTATTCTTCATGGCCCCCATTGAACATTACAACAGCACTGACCCCTGTTGCAGCTGAAATAAGTGGAACACAAACTATTTTTTTTTTTTTTTTGCATGTAGTCCAACCACATTAAGTCATCGTGGTGCAGTGGTAGAAAGGCTAATTCGAGTTTCAATGGTAGCTTTCAAGTCTAAAATCAAATGTCTCTTGTTGTCATTTAGCGGAGTTTCTTTTCAATCAGACAGTGACAAAAAAAAACGATCGTCAGGTGCATTTCTTGCCACTTTTGGCTTTTGATCATACTATCTATCAACAGACTTAATGCTTAAAAAACGATTCCAAACTCTTGATATGACACTGGGAGAATATTCAAAACTTAGATAACTATCATTTGTGTGTTTGACGTCCCTCGATTCTGCCCATTATTAACCCTTTTTGACTTAAATTTAAATGAAACCTTTTAGTAAGCAAATCCGGTGTGTTTTCGATGTCAGATAAAGTGACGAAGATCCGCGCCGCTAGATCCTTCACTGTAACCATCGGCATCTCATACACAAATGATTTCAAGTGGCCCGTAGTTAAAGAAATCCAAGAGACTGAGGTCCAAGACAGCATGAAGGCCAAACAACAGGTCCACCACGTCCAATCCTCTTTCCGGATTATGTAGCATGTAGGTGGTTACTCATTGAAATCGAAAAATTTGCTCGTGTACCATCTTGCATAAATCATATGTTCTGATGCGCAGTGGCTTGTATTCCAACTTTTATTCTCATCGGATGAGGGGGTAGCTTGCATACGTGCAGGTTTTTTTAATTTTACCACATCGCTCCAACTTATTTGCATTCGTTTGGCAACCCCCTCGTCTAGCTCATCTTCCTCTCGACGGCTACTGTTATCATAATTTTAACCGACTGAACGTGGTTTGCGACCCTTTGTTTTATGTTGATTTAACGTCCCCATGCTACTTACTATCACCGCTCTGAATTTGTCGGTCAAAATCAGCAATCTGTTTAACAGTCTACTGTACTAATCACAATGTTTTAACAGTTCTGGTTTGCTATTAATCAAATTATCCCCCCAAAATCACTTGATATCTATTTTGGGAAATTTTAAAGGGTATTATATAAACCAAGATGGAATTTCTTGTTTATCGAGTGCTAAATATGTTTTTGAAAAAATAAAAACTGTATTGCGATTTTTATGTTGAAATGTTTAACACCATATCTCTATCGTTCAATAAAAAAAATTTTTAAAAAATTTAACGCATTTAATAGCACAATAATTTGCCTAAAAAGAATTCATCCGTTAATTTTTAACCATGCATTTAAATTGTGAAAAATTAAATTGTGTAAGTAACTTAAGTTTAAATTTTCAGAATTTATTATCGGTATTGAAAAACAATTGCTTTAAACAACTTTGTAAGTATTATATAATTACTTCTATGAAAATAATTTTTATTTTGAAAAATAATGCAAGAATTTGAAGTTATATATTTACGAAAATTATTCAGTACTATTCTGTTATAATAGAATATAACCATGGTTTGAAAATAAATTTGAAGAAAGCATTATTATTCGCCCTCAACCATTTATCATTTTATAACATCTTTGTCGTATAATTTGAGTTTACTATACACTTCATCACAAAGCGGCAGCTGTATTCAATTCCTGCAAAGTGGCGCGGTAAGTAATAGACCACTAACCGGTCGTTCTAGAGTATTAGTTATCTCAATGATGAGAGAAATAGGTTCACTCGTACTGTACTTAGGACAGTCCAATCTAAAATGGGAAAGTCTTGAGTCAGCATTATGGAATGATCCGGAGAATTAGTCCCTAGGCACCTTTATGCAACGTACGAAACTATATATCTAACACATACGATGAAGAGAGAAAGAGAATTTATAAATAGAGAGAATATATTTGTTGCAAGAATAATAATTTAACTTTTATTTCTCATTAACATGATTTATATAATTAAAAAAGAAATTATTTTTGCAATTAAAATAGATATGACCTTTCTAATTTAAGAGAAACTTGTTTTATGTGTAATAAAGCAGCATGGTTGCACATAACCTTCATGTACGTATTATGAAACTTAGTTTTCCTGATTCATGCTTTCGTAAAAGAAAAATGATAAGAGAATTTTATTGAGAAATTGGAATCGTAAAATTCAGCTCAATGAGGAAACCCGTTTTTTCAAATAATCATTGTTTTTAGATGAAATATACTTTAAATGTCCATCTTTCATAAAATAAAATAAAAAAATGGCGTTGAAATATTATGAAACCAATGCAATATATCTCTTTGGTTTATTTAATTATACTAAGAATAAAAATTAAAAATTAATTTTTGGATAACTTTAATTTTGTTTTGTAATTTTTGTACTGGTGGCAAAATTTTTCACTTTTGCAAAAAATTAAAAAAAGTTTGAAAAATATATAAACGTTACTTTTAGAATGAATACGAACAATTGTCGTAGCTTATTTAAAAAAAATGGGTGTGCTTATGACCACACGATAGAAGCGAAAACTTCTAATTTTCCAATTTAATATATATGTTATCGTTAAAGGGTAGAATTCAGTTATTTCATAGAATAACTAGATAAAGTATGAAATTGTTAATCTATTATATATACTTTAACTGACTTGACTAGTTATTTCATAAAATTCCCAGTCTCAAGTCCGTTAAAGTATATAATAGATGAACAATTTCAATTTCAATTAATATAATTATTTGAAAAATATTTATATGTAAATCTCTTATGTAGATTATATTTATATAATACACATGTTTACATAACTTGTAAGACGCCGCATAATATGTAAGACTAGGAAAACTTATGCCGCGCGCGAAAAGCAATAAATAAATACCATTTTATTAAAATTCATACAGATGTATTAATGTAACTAAATAATAAGCATATTTGAATAACTTAAAAGAAAGTACAATTTAATGGGAAAAAAAAGTGCGCAGGAAATTTTTACTTAAGACAAAAAAGAGGTTAAGGAAGTTTTCACTTAAAAATAATTAACTACTTCTAAGTAATAAACTATTGTATGTATTATTCATTTCTGCTCAGGACATTCTGTAATAGCAATAACTTGTACTAAGTTATGTCTTTAAAAACGTGGTTGATTGACGATACCCTAGATGTGCGTAACCTACCCTAGATGTTATTGATGTCGAGTGGAACCGAGTACATCTGATTCAGTGTAACCGACCCGAGCGTGACAATTCAATTACATTCACTCTTGAGCAAAAATGCGCCCTAAAGAAGTTTTTACTTCAAAATATGAAAATTCCTTACATTTTTTTTTTTTTTTTTTTTTTTGCTAAAGGAAACTTTACACGTAATGACTACAATTAGAATCCAGGTTTGTTCTTTGCGTAATTGACGAATATTATTTTTTGAATCTCATGATACCATACGGGAGTTAAAAACATCATGTCGAATAATATTATAAAATTGCTTATATTTGTGTTGAATTTTCGAAATTTTAAGATTGCTTTTCAAATTGACGTATCTTGCATACAAGCAAAATATAAATTAGCTTGTGATTTCACATGAACGCCAGATCAAACTAATAAGTTCTAAATCCACAATACTTCATTTTCTGGCCCAAATGTAATGTTTATTAGCTGGGAAAAAAATTCTACAAACATTTTGGTCACTGTTGTGGAATTCAAAGATGCGCTGAGGGAATACAATTTGTAAATGATATAAGCTTGAGACATATAGAGGGTGTTGCCGAATTCGACCGACATATTTAGAGGGGTATTATTAGACAGATAGACAAGTTAGAATAGAACATGGGGTCACAAACCACGTTTAGTCGGAGTAATTCGAAAAAACAGTTTTGATGGGTGTGATATCGAGGAGGATGAAAAGGAGCAATAAGAAGTAAGAAATACATTTGTTACAAGCAAACCATGCTTACAAAACTAACAATGCATCACAGCTCGACTTCAGAAATGCAATAAAGGATTATCAAAGGAATTGTTGGAAGTTGTGGCAGTGTAGTTCATAGCATTGCGACAGCACCGACGGACGAAGGATTGTCTGATGCTTTCAAACAAATTTAACTATATTTCTGTCGATGAGCTGCAATTCATTGTTCGTATTGTAAACATTTTTACGTCTAATACGTATATTTCTTATCTCATATTGTCCCCTTTCATTTCACTCAACATCACGCCCTTCATAACTGTTTTGTTGAATTATTCCAACTAAACGTGGCTTGCGACCCCATGTTCTATGTTGATTTGTCACCCCTATGCTGCCTACTATCATCCATCTGCAATTTCGAAACACCTTGTATAAATAAATAAATGATCAGAAACGAGATAAATAAAAGAAACGGAACTCTAAAAGATTAATTTTTATGTCATTAATATTTTTTAAGTCCTGTTACACTGAACTAGAATCAATTTATCAGTCTTTTGAATGTTACAACAGGAGCGGAGTTTTTCAAAATTTATAAGATGTTTCTGCATAAATTGTTTACGTAAGGTATCATTTTTATATGCAATATTTTTGAAAAATTCGAAGAGGAAATTTAGGGAAAAATTATAAAAGCTAATAGTCTATTATACAATATTTAATTTTTAAACCAATTTAATACAATTTTATACTTTTTTTTGAAAATTAAAGTACCGCTGAAAATTGAAAACCTTATTTTAGTGCATTAAATAATAGCTCATAAATTATCATATTTTATTATCCAATGAATCCATTATAAGAATCGTTGGAAGAATCCTTCAGCTTGCCTAAGCCATTTTAAAAGCACAACTATTTAAAATTTGTATCTAAGATGTAACTAAATACATATATAAATAAGTAAAATTGGAGACTGTAACATAATTTAAAATAACTGTTTGTTTTAATGGACAATGAGTATTCACTGAAATCTATCAATTTTACGTTTCGCATAGCTTCAATCTTTCTTCGAAAGATTTGAAGTTGTTTCTTGACTGTACTTTTGGGTACAAATGTTCCAGAAATTTCGCACCTGAATGCAAAGAGTAAAGGCTTTGTTACGACGTGTATCACATTAACATTTAAGTAGTTACTGTATAGCGATCTATTTATTGCAAAATATTATTTTTAAAAGAAAAATTAAACATATATTTTTAATAGGGTGTCCAATTAATTGAATCATGTGTAAATACCATTCAAGTAACATTCTATCAACATACGATGTATGATATTTTGACTGGACATTATATACAGGGTGTCCGGGCTTAATGTATCCAAAAGTTATGGCTTATTATTACGGAACTACTCATAAGAATGTAAAAACTGTCCATCCCATGGATTGGAAAACTCTCTGAAGTCCAACAATCTAAGTCCAATCGGCCACACGTAAGCGCATTATTCGGCAATCTCAGATGATAAACTTGTTACGCTGAATGAATTCATTAGTAAAGATGTGGACGCCACAGAAAAAGGTGAAGTGCGTACTTTGATTAACGGAATTTAAATCAGTCACGTTTGCACAGTGGCGTGTTGGAACGGAATGAAATGTCGATTCTCCGACATCAAAATCTCTCCACGAATGAGAAAGAGCTCTAAAGGATACGGGGACTACGGTATCTCTAATTGACAAATATCCTTAAGTTTTTTTTGATAGAAGACACTGTTGATCGTGTGCATTTGTAGGAGTCCTGACAACTCTATTAGGCAATCTGGTAACGACATTCCATTCTGTTCGAAAACGTCGCTATACATGCGTGACTGATTTAAATTCGTTACGTAAAGTACGCACTGCACCTTTTGCTGTGGCATCCACATCTTTACTAATGAACTCCGTGTAACAAGTTTATCATCTGCTATTGCCGAATAATGCGTGCACGTGTGGCCGATCGGACTAAACCCAAAAAATTTTAGAGTTATCCAATCCATGTGTAAACAGTTTATTACATTCTGATAGATAGTTCCGTAATAATAAGCCATAACTTTCGGATATTTTAAGCCCTGAAACCTCTTATATATTGACCTACTTTAATATATATACAGTGTGCCCTCTTAAGTCCGTTGTCACACGAATAATTTATGAACAGCAACTGTTATAATCACAAAAGTAGGGCTCTAGGTATAGTTAAGTTGCCATGCGGTACACAAAAATACTATTTCCAGTGCCACCGGTTGCTAACTTAAAAGTTAGTGTTCTTATCTCAAAAACATTACGAGATGCACTAAAAAAGTCAATCACAAAGTTGTTCAGCATCATCATTTGAGTAAAAGTAGACACCTTTCGTAAAGTAATGTTAAAAATAGAAGGTGGAAAATGTATACATATTTGTTTCGTAACTATCAAAATTGGAACGCGACATAACATGGAAAAAAGAGAAAATTTCAAATGAAATAATAAGTATAAAATAAAGAGTTCCACAGGGGTTGAATGTTGAAACTCAGAACCATGTCGACATTTTCTACCAATGAGAATAGAGAAATGCTCTTGATTTTCGGTGAATGGGGCCGTGAAGAAAGAACGGCAAAGCGACTCTATCTTGAAGGTTTTCCCACAGGGCCATATCCCTTATGACAGGTAATCGTAAACACAGTGAAACGATCGAAGCATACAAGTATGGCAACCAGCAGACCTAAACCAGACAGACCAAGGAAAGTAGGACAGCGAATGAAACCGGAAGACGTATTAACGTTTGCCCTCACCTATCCTCAGAGCAACATAAGAAATATCAATTCACAATG
Organism: Trichonephila inaurata madagascariensis; assembly: GCA_019973955.1. Lineage (NCBI taxonomy): Eukaryota > Metazoa > Arthropoda > Arachnida > Araneae > Nephilidae > Trichonephila > Trichonephila inaurata. The sequence goes on from BMAV01026973.1 coordinate 150,851, forward strand.
TGGCCCTCAAAAAGCCGCATTATGTCTCTCTTGTATAAACTATATATTCCTTCTTACAGCCCGACATATATACTTACACTAATGGGAGGATATCTTCAGAGAAGCTATGATTCGTGAAACTTCATTATGAACCCACTTGGGGTAGTCAACGTTTCTTGTCATCATCCTGAATCAGCACTCTACTCTACAAACTGAGTTTGGATTTGGTGTGTGTAATTTGAAATTAGTAAAATGAGCCTATATAAAGTCATAATCGTTCAACAATTAATGTAGCGTTCTACATCTGCCTAACTGTTATTACTGCATGATGTAACCACTAGAGTGAAATGTGGCACACAAAAATTCATTTAAAACAAATGCAACATTTTTTGCTTATCGGCTTATAAGTTTAATAAATACTTTAGTTGCATTATCTTCATCCAAGTTATTCAAAAAGAATTCACGTGAAAAGATTTGGAACTGAACTGTTCTTTCCACTCTACAGGTTTTAATTACTGTTCAAACTAATAACACACTGAATAATTAAAAATAGCAATAAAATATGAGAGCCAAAAGCATTACGAGTTTATTAGATATATTGTTCAGCCTATATAAAGTCATAACGCGCTATATTTTTGAATTGTATATTTCTTACAAATCTTGATAAGGTAGTTACTTAACATTTTTTATCCTCTTTATTTTGCTGAGAAGGAACTACACCATTCGTAACATGGGAAATACAATACTCATTAAATAAAAAATCCTTTCGTTTAAAAAATTAATGATAAGAATATTATTGTTTGTATGACTAATTTTCACATAAATGTTCCTGCTCTTGATGATTTCGAAACTAATTTCTTTGAATCTTAAAAATAAAAACAACTTGTATTTCATTAGAGATTCTTTCCACCACTTTCTTCCATTAACTAATAAATAACTAAACTTTCATAACTAATAAAAAGAAATTTATCCCCTAAAATGAAGACGTATAACAAGACGAATATGATGAGGATATGAATAATGTAAAGATAGAAATGAAGCAAAAATCCGTTTCAACTTTCATTCTTTTCAAGATATTTTTCTTCAATATTTTCTTTCTTTCATTTTAGTAAACATCAATTTAACTATGTTGCGGAAATATTTTAATTCTAAATTGCCTCTTAAGTTAGAATGAAAGCATTGCAAATAACAGGTCAATGAAATAAATTTATTTTCATATATTTCTATAATGTATCTGCTTTTGCTAACTGATGACATAATTTTCATGATGTGATTGAGAGGTGATTATTTTTGAAGGTTTACGTTTCCACCTTAATGATGAAACAAAAAATATTATATGTTATTATTAACAAAAACATCTTTTCTAAACCATATAATGAAAATACCTCTCTTGTGGTACCAGAAATATGAAATTTCTGACAAAAATCAGTCTTCTGTTTGTTTCTTTCTTTTTAAAATCGAATGTGGAATAAAAATGTGATACTTCTATTTTTCCATCGTATTACTTATACACATTTGCTGTGATTCTATACTACACTCATATTCAGAAATTAAGGGCAATGTAGAAACACACGGAAATCGAACAAAAGAGTAAAAAATTCACCTATAGAATTATCACACACATCTTCAAGAATAATATGCAAAATACCGGAAGCCACCAGAAGACGCCGATTGTATGTCACAGTGACGAAACTGTATAAGAAGTGTCTATAAGAAATGGTAGAGCAAAGGACTAAAATTGTTCACAAGTGTTTTTGAAACCACTCAGTGGCATAACTGACTAGTTATGACACAGAGGACGCATGAAGATGATTTGTTATGTGGTATAATTATTGGTAGCCTAGAATGTGGGCGTACTTAGATGGAAGTATCTTAGAAGCTTGAAGTTGCCCAAAGTGTCATCTCTAGGCTTTGCCAATGTAGACATAGGCTTCAGTAGACGCTACAGTACAGGTCTACTCTCCCCTCCATCAAGTTACAGCGTCAAATGAAGACCGAAGTTAGTCGTAATTACCAAAAGAAGCAGATGGAGCACAACCTTCTACCTGTATCGTCAGCTATCTACAGCCACTGTTGCAATAGTTTCAAGGCAAACCATGCACAGATGTTTAAGACATAATGATCTATATGCTCGCAAGGCTGTCTATTGTTTTACGCTTACTACAACTAGCAGTCTGATTCACATCGGAATTTTACGTAGAAAAAGGTAGGTAACCGTTACCACCAAGACAGTGTCCTTGAATGGCACTGTTACGATGGTGCAAGATTGCTTGTTTCGAGAGAAGGAGAATATTGGGCACCAGAACAGACCTGCATTTTCAAATCAAAACCATGACAAGCCTAATTTATCGGGACATCCTTTTTTTTCGGTTAGGGGTGTCATGAGCACAGAATTCGTGTTTATGGATGACAGCAACCGCCCTCTTAGAGAAAACATCATAAGCGAATATCTTCTATCTGATCCTTTCAACCGTTTAGGATGATCAACATTCTCATCTGACTTGAATCCAATAGAGCATGCGTGGGACATGCTTGGCCGATGAGTTGTGACCCGTCAACCACCTTCTAAATATGTAATGGAACT
>BMAV01026973.1:160697-177158 GCA_019973955.1 Trichonephila inaurata madagascariensis
ATATTACATTATGCAAAATTGTAGTAATGCAGTCAGAATACGACATTTTCGAGGAGCATAGAAATGGATATCTCATAGCAAGAGGACAATTGTCAATGCTGAAATTACAGATCTGGTATAACGAAATTGTAACAATTATTTTCAGACATCATTTGTCTGCAAAATTGCGGTGGAAATGTATTAGGAGATTCGAGACAAGAAAAATCAAATAAAAGTGGCTAGATGGCAACTGTTGGCTTATTGACATTGGCAACTGTTTCTAATCGCTTATTCGGCATCAGTCAAGGACGGCCACGCCCTACCACGAGTGCCAATTTATCATTAGGCGCACTAAGCAATAGAACCGCATCTGCGGTTGAACTCAGATCCTCTCTCTTTGTAAGCTCCAGAAGGTTGATATCAAGATCAACCGTGCGTCGAAGGCTTCACGAACGCGTAGTCTTTATGCGTGGTGACCAGCCATCTGTGTCCTACTCACTTCATGGCATAGACAGGAATGTTTGCAATGGGCACGTCTATATGTCCACTGTATGCGTGATCAATGGAGATCTGTTGTTTATACGGATGGATCCAGGTTTAGACTGGAAAGCGGTAATAGGCGTACTTTCATTTGGAGTGTATCTGAAACTCGGTTCATCTCCGACACATCCTTAAAAGAGATGCATACGGATCAGGCTCTGTCTGTGTTTGGGTGACATCTCTTTACGGTAAGGAAAAAACCTCCAGGTCTTTTCTCTTGGAAATGTTAATGCTCACATCATAGAGATAGCATCCTGAATGTTTATGTGGGTCCTTATGCCCTGGAAATAGGTGATGCTTTCATGCTGCAGGATGATAATGTGAGACCACTCTGTCCTAGCATTCGCGAATTTTTATCTTGAGCATGAATCTATTTGGCGCATGGATCTATTTGGATCACTAGACCTTAACCCTATCCAGCATGTTTGGGACGCTCTAGGATGGCGTGTATCTGCTCTCAATCCTCCTCCTTGGACTCTAGCTACACTTTCAACAGCCTTGGTAGAGAAAAGGCTCGCACTTCCTACAGAATTAACAGACCGCTTAACTTAGAGAATCACATATCGCTGTATGGGCCGTATTGCTTCTCTGGGGGAACGAATCCCATATTAAAGGTACTTATCCTATACCAAACCGGCGCATCCAATTTTTTTACTCAATGCATATATTCGTTTCTGCAACACTATAATTGTCTGATGAGTTCCTTGTATGCTTTTTATGTGTTCCAATGTGTTGTATAATGTATTCTAAGCAAAACTTTTGGAGTTATCGTCATTTGTTTTTGAGAGGGAGGTTCTTTTATGATAACCAGTGTGTTTTTCTTATGAAAAATGATTAAAATGTTGTCTATACCTTCTAAGGAAAACAGAACGTAGTGAAATGTTCTCAAAGTTACCTGATCACCCCATCAAAGAAAGACTGTGTGAAAGGGCATACTCATTTATATATAGACTAATAATCTGAATAAGTACGATATTTCTTTTTTTTTTTAAATTTTAACTTTATTAAAATGACGGAATTTAAGTAATTAAATATGATTTACATTGATTTTGTTTTTCACCAAACAAGCCTTGGTTTAAATTCTGTGTTGATTTAATGGTCAACTGGCTATAATTCGTAATTGCCAAAATTTCAATATCAGCTTGAGTCAAAAAGCTATTTAAAGCAGATAAAATCAACTTAGCTTTGATGAAACTTTACCATAAGCAATTTCGAATAAATTTCTTGTCTGCTTCGTACCCTTAGCGATGGAGCAAAAAATGATTTTAAATTGCGCCAACAAGTGTTTTTCCTGAATTGGTTTTTCTTACGATATGATGATATTAATTTGCATATTTTGGGAAAATATAAGATTAGACTAAAGAAAAAAAGAGGAGTGATTTGTTTTGCCAAAATTTCATGCAAAACTTTTGGTAAGATTTTTAGAAAGACAGATAAAAGTAAATACAAATCGTATGTACGTATTCTTTGGAAAAAGAGACGTTACTTACATTTTGTTGTACGAGTACAATTATAAAATATATTTTGGATATAAAAAAAAGTTTTAGTACTTAAATTCCTGTTCAAGTTTTTCATAGAAAAACTTTAATAGATTCCAAGCTATTGCCAGATATTTATAACAGATTATAATAGTAAAGAAGTTCGTATGATTAGATTTGCAAATCCGAAAGACAAACTCAAGAAAAAGTTTGTTTTTGCAAAATTATAGTGAATTTTCTAAATGTTGAGACCATTGAATTGATCATAACATGAACTGGTTGAAGTACGTGGCTATTTGGATAACTCTTTTCAATGACTGATATGAGAGAACTAAGTTTTCATATAAGTTTCATACATTCAAGATATCAAAATAATTTATCTGTAAATCTGGTTTGAAAACTTTCGGCTTCATATTTTTTGTTATAATAAGATAATTTATTTACGAGTAGATAAATATTTCTCTTTCTTACTTTCTCACTGTATTTATAAAAGACATTTAAAAAATCACTTAGAATATCTCCCAAAGTTTTTTTTTACTCTAATTCAAATCTTTACTTGTAACATTTTTTTTATTTTGGAATAAAAATTAAAATTTAAAATGACTTGAAATTTTTTATGGAATGCATTTGCCAGCATGTTGCGTCAATTATTTTCATTTGCTTTGAACAGTTATTTCCTACTAGTTCTTGATAAAAAATTACTATTTACTGTTTATTATTTTTAAGCTTCGAATAATTATTTTTCAAGAATTTCTTTTTGTGAAAGTAAATACCAATAAGCACAACATATAAAATCGTACTTTCAAAAATTTCAAATTTTTAAAGAATTAATGTTGTCTTAGTTAACCACAGATTTGTACGAAATAAGCATTCAAGTTTTTAATATTCATCATAAAAAATATAACTAATATAGTTACGTGAGTTGAAATTTTCCTGTTTTATTCTTTTCTAATGTTACTTGATTATTTAATTTAATGTGCTCAAAATTTAAATTACACTCCATAACAAGTAAAACGACGCACCAAGAAGGAGTTCCCCGATTGTAATGAAATAATTTCGTATGTGCCAGATATTTCAACCGGACATACAAATGATTAAAATTTGGTGACCAATGAATGAATAGCGGTGTGACGTCTCTCGCGTTCTTCTTCTAACATAACTCCTAAGTTCTTTGACGGACACGAATAATGGCAAAACTTTTCCAACCCAATACCAAGAAGAGAAACAGGACGAATATGCAAATGGGATATACTTTAAAAGGATAGAGGGTTTGGTGAGATACGACGGCAAGCCTAGAGATATCTTAGTGTGGAACTGTTCGGAACAAGCGTTAGACGACCTACAACCAAGGAAGAAGGATACGCTCATCGTCATTAATAATATTAAGTATAAGAAAGATTAATAAGGTCTGAGTGTTCTTATCTACAAATAGCTGAACAGGAGAGTCTTCAATTAAGGTAGGAGGATTACTCAATAAAAGGTAATATTTTGTATAGGAAGTTAGATTAGGCAAATAGTTAAATATAATTAAGATAAGTGATCTAGTTGTGCGATCTGACTTGAATATTCAGTTTAATTGGTGGCTTATTCTCACTTAAAGAAAGTTGTTATTTAGAATTAAGTAATTAAAGTTATTCTTAATAAAAGTTGTGTTAAGAATCACAAAATGTCTCATCTTTTAGATAATCCCACACCTCTAACTTACGCGGATCCCCCAAGACATAGTTATCGCAGGACAGCTATGTCTCAGCGGGAGCTACAGCGCATCGGAACTGCGCACTCAGCAGGTGCCTATAAGAAGAGATTCTCAATCTAATGGTGAAAACTTCTGTTGGATTGCGGATACCTTTAAAAAACTGAAAAAATGTCTCGCCGCAGGATTCGAGCTTATTACGAGCAACTGTCAGAGTTTTAAACAGGTCGTATCATTGAACTGAAAGAGGAAGGTTAGGCAAACCGGAGAACCGCTCGTTACATGGGTCGAAGCGATATGGCCATTAGAAGATGCTGGCAAGAATGGGTGGACAATGGCAGATATCAGCATCATGATGGCAGCGGTCGACCTAGGGCCACAGTAGATCAGGAGGACAGATTAATCTTCAGATCAGCAGTCACAGCGCTTGTATCATTGTTATCAACCATCAAACGTGTGACTCGCACATGAGTGTCCACCATTAACATTCACTGACGGTTGATAGAGCAAAAATTACGCTCGTAACGTCCACTATGTTAAGTGCCAATTACGCTTACACACTGTCGAGCCAGATTACAGAGGTTATTGGCTCGATCAGGCTGGAATCATGCCGGCTGGGGAGGATAATGTTTAGTGACGAAATCCACTTCCAATCTTGTCTTGACGATCATCGAAGACGTGTCTGGAGACGTCCAGGGCAGCGTCATGATCCTGCTTTCACTATTGCTCGCCACACAGGCCTTCAAACAAGAGTTATGGTCTGGGATGCCATTTCTTTTGAAGCAGGATCCCTTTGGTCGTCATTTGAGGCAGACTAACAGCACATCGGTACGTCGACGGCATTCTGAGAACTATTTTGCTACCGTTCCTTTTTGGCCCTATTTTCCCTGGCCTTATTTTGCAACAAAATTATGCCAAACCACATACCACACGTGTTGCTATGAACTCTCATACAGCTTATCAAACACTTTTTTGGCCAGTCAGATCCCTCTGCAATCAAGCATGTCTGGGATGTGATGGGAAGTCGACTGCATCTACCATGGAATGTTGATGGTCCGACAATTGGAGCAAATTTGGTGAGAAGTACCGCAGTAGACAATCAGGGTGCTTTATCACTCTATGTCACGTTGTGTTGCAGCGTGCATTCAGGCCAGAGGTGGGTCAACTCCTTATTGAGCTCGTTATTTGGTAACTATGTAACTCTGAAATAAATCATTCGATTTTTCTGAAATTTTACTCATTTTTTATTCTATGCTTTGTTTTTCTACCCACTAATATTTGTCTCTATGGGACATCTCGTTCTTGATGCGTAGTTGTTTTTGTTATAGAGTGTATATTAATTTAAATCTCTTCTTTAATTTTAGGTTTAATGACTCAGTCATAAACTCTCTAATAAAAATTCATTAAATAGGCATACATATATACAGTGTAAATTTGCAAATATGGGTAATATGGATACATTTAAGCAAATACTCATACTACTCTTAATTGTTTTGAGTTGGTGCATCCATACTGCAGTGTTGGCAATGTTCAAAAGTGCAAACAGATCATTTATACTGTAAGTACAACTACCTGATTCTTCAAATTGGGACTGTTATATTTTAGATATTATACTGTAGATCTAACACGCAGAAACAATTTATTTTGTATGAAACCTTTAAATGGCTACAATCTTATGTGAATGTAATATCCGTTGGATAGAGTGGGTGATTTAATTCTTCCTAATTTCGATAAGAGTAATGAAGACTTTTGAGTGATGTCACTCGAACAAATATGAGCAGTAAAATTAAGGTTAATATGGGTAGCATCGAAATTTGATAAAGTAATGCTTTCCATCTCTACTCCAGCACCATCCACTCGTCCTACACGTCCTTTGAGTTCATCTTCCTTCCATAAGCCTTCTCCTTATAACTTAGGCCGAATTATAGCAGCTCATGGCTCATTTATTGTCACTGTCGAATTTCCGTGGTCAGCAACATCATATTTTTGGAGGAGGTGAGTCCAATTCAAACAATCGAAACAACCTGGAGAAATCGCAGAAGGCGTAAGAATATATTGAAAGAGAGATAATAAATGCAGAAGATCTGGATTCTATGAAGAAGAAAGTTGCCAAGGAAAATCGTAGAGGTGTAGAAGCAAAATGCAGTGCAACAGCAAGTGCCAGCGAACAGTGTACATCCTGCATTTGTCCTATTTATTGGGTTAAGTATTATGATAGACAAAAAATCCTTATTAAATGTGGTTTTTCTTAAAGTTTATAATAATTTGTGTTAATTTAACAGTTTTTTTTCTGAGTCTCACCATTTAATTATTTTTAATTCCCAAATAAAAATATGGACATTTTTTTTGTGATACAATTTGTTCAATAACACTGGTTTAAATTTACTTTTTATCATTTTTTAAACATGTAATTTGTGTAAAAATGCATTTCCGTTTGGGAAAGACAAATGTAGAGAGGACAATTTCACTTATTTTTTTTTAATGCAACTTGATTATATATCCAGCAATTGTGCACATATTACCTTAAGTTTTAGTCAAATATGGGCAATTGCGGAATATGTTCCGGAGCTTCTTTATACGCACAGCATTAAGAGTTACAGGTTTGTTCATGTACCATTACATAGACCAAACTCTAAAGTTTGAAATATCTTAATTTCGAAAAATGGAGTGTTTTAGTGTATTATATTTCCCATGAAGCTTTTTTTGAGTCAATATTTACCAAGTTCACACCCTATTAAATATATGTTCCAGTGTTAAATTTATATATAGCAGTTTAAAGATTTTGTACTGAAGTAATTATTCTCTTTAACAGGCAAATAGAAATTTATAAAAATATCCTAGTTCCTACTTATAATTGTCTTTATAAAAACCTAATGACTTCCTAACATAGCTTTTCCAATTTAAACTATTAATGTAGTTATATCACCAAAAACTTTCATAAATTTTCTTTGAAATAACTATTTTCTTCTAAAGTAAATTGGTCTTTGAGAAAACGAATAACGTCTAACGGTTTTGGAATACATTCGGAATTCACTAAGGAAGAAATTGTCCACATATCCATTGTAGTAATATAAGAATTTTACTATAATTTGTGGATAATTGAATAAAATGCATTAAAATGTGCAATTTATGAATGGATTACTTCTCAAAAAATACATAAATGCAGAAAAATTAAAATTAATTAAAGGGCAGCATAATATCCATTTGAAATGCCAAACACTGAATGTAAATTGATACCATTTCTTAAGTCATTTTATCATATATTTAGACTTACTTATTTTTTTTTTTTTAAAATAAAAAAAATAATAAATTTTTTAATCTTTTATAAATAAAATGTAATTAAAAATTCGCTGTTTCCCTATCACATTCAAATTTAGACAATTTTAGTTCCGTCGCTGTGAACTTACATTTGTAAAACATTGTTTCTTAACATTACAAGCACATATAACTTATTAATACGTATTTGAAACAGAAAATTGAAAGGAAATTCAGTATTAAAAGTTTTAGATCAGTCTATTTATCAAGCTATAATGTAACAATCAGGGCTTTTTGTTTCCTCCAATATATTAGACAATGCCAAAAGGTCTTTGTTATGCGCAAAATATGCACTTACAAATCTCAGAATAATATTCTAATTTTTAGCAATTTTATCCTATGGAGTTCACTTTGTAATTTCAAAGTTTTCTTTCATTTATAATTGATTTGTTTTTTATATTTAGAATGAAACTCTCTGAAAATGATTTGTGCTTTACAAGAAAACTTTTTTTTTCTTAAAAGGTTAAATTTTACTACTCCAAGAAAGGATCTGAAAAAAATAAGAATGAAAATAAATGCTAAAATATAATTTTAAAATAGGAAAAATAATTTAATAGTAATAATAAATAGTGTAGAATACATAATAACTTTTGTGGAGTAAATTATTGCGTATTAATATCACACTATATATAAAGCAAGATAAGGGATATTGGCAACGGACCTTGCAATCTATAGCTAGCGCGCGACACCTGAGATAGCACTCCATTCTCCTAACATCCTCACCACTCCAACGTGAGAAATTTGAGTCACAAATAACAAAATACACATCAGTGCCACTACATAATAAGTCTTCAGTGGTACTAGGGCAAGAACACAAGACCAAGACTATTAGGCTAGCATGGCTGTGTCTTTTATGATACAAACCGTCTAAAAATTCAGCAATGTATAAGTCTAATTTTTAAGTATGTTAAATCTTCATAACATTTTAATATGAGAAGAAAAATATCTGTGTGTGTGCTTATGATCACATCATAGAAGTGAAAACCAATTTGTTTTGGGTAATTGTTCGGAAGTACTATGTTTTCTTTTACGATATTTTTGCAGTTCACTTTTTCGTGCTCATTCATCAGGGGATTTGTTAACTTTATCCCTTTTTTGTGAAGGGTAATGTTTAAATAATTATGCATTTTTATATATTTATATATATGAGTATATATGATTTATACATAAATATCAATTAGTATAATTATTTATTGTAAATTACTTACTGTAAAATCCAGCGCATAGCACGTACCGGAGTATAACGCGCACTCATAGTTTTAAGCTGCATTTTTTAATTTTTAGGATATATTCGATGTATAACGCGCACCCCTCTTTTTTACAAAGGAACAAGATGTGTGCGCTTACAATTCTGGTATATTTTTAAGCCATTTATTCGAGGTATTATCCCAGGATTTTGAAAACATTGTATACACTTTCATAATCAGAATACTTTAATTTCATTAGGTTTATCATTTTTTTTTTCAAATTAATAATTCTTCTTATGCTTATCTGTTTATTATTATTATTATTATTTTCAAAACTATCATTTTTTTTAAAACCGGAGTATAACGCGCACCCTTAAATTTCGATCTTATTTTTTGTGTTAAAAGTCCGTGTTATACACCGGATTTTACGGTATGTAGGTTACATTTATAGAATGTATATATATATATATATATATATATATATATATATATATATATATATAAAATAAATTTGTATAATATTTCAAAAACCAGAAATAATAGATAATGAACATAACAAGAAATAACGTAATAAGAATATAAAAGCAAAACATGAAGATCGAAAAAATACTAAAAAGGAACTATAAAAAAGAACCTAGCGAGTCAGAATGCAATTTCGGACTTAGGACCGAATAAGTGGGTTAGACTAGTTTTAAGGCGCCAACCTTCCCCCTTTGCAACTCGGTAGGAAAACCAAATAAAAGAAACAAAAATTTAAAGTATATAAAAAAATTCAAAGTATATAAAAAATAAACAAAATTCAAAGTATACAAAAACTCACAGAGAGTATGATAAAACCACTGATTAATATTCTGAAACAAATTCTCCCCAATTTCTTAAAGCAGAGAAAAAAAAAAAAATTATTAAACGAAATCTTCCTACTTACAGATCAATTTCCAAGAGAATCAAGAGTCTTGGGTATCTCTGAACGTATCTTTTGAACTACCCTTTACACTAACGAGCATAGATAGATATTGAGATAGATGACAATCAATTTTGGTAGGCTTTGAATTGGTTGATTGTCAAAAATGTAAATTTGCTAGGTTCTAATTTGGTTGGTTGTCAAAAATGTGTAAGATGTTTAAGATGTGTGTGGAAAAGATGTAAACTGTGATATGAGTGTTATGATATAATCTTCACAGCAAGACCACTAACATGCTGACTTTGAAATCCTATTGTTGTGTGGTGGATTTGGAATCAGAAGTAGCAAGACGACTAATATATTTGTGATGAATATAAGTTCTTAAGAAGTTAAAAGGGTATTCATGATATATATATATATATATATATATATATATATATATATATATATATATATGTCTATATGGTATTTACGCACTATCGCAACAATGCCAACGTTCAAGAAAACTCGCCAAGTTGGCAACCCTGATTCCCCATGTGTCGTACGCACTGAATTAGCAACCATGTGCTTCCTTTCATCTAATGTCCCTAATGCCGTTACGATAATACGTAAATACCGTAGAAAACCTCGTGTACTGTGTAAGGCTAGGAAAACTTATGCCCTGACAGCCCCGTTTACTTTTCTTAAAATTAGTTAAGCAAGCAAAAGGAGAGGATTCGTACTCTTTCATAATTAATGCTTTTATTTTCTCGTAATCTCTTTGTTGTCATCACCAATATAAACCAAATTATTAGCTACTTGCACACCTATTAGCTTCATTAAAATTTCGCATTTTAATTCTTTTGGCACATTTTAATCCTTAAACGCTCTACTTACTTAATCAAAAAATAGATCTCACTTTTCGTTTCTTCTTAACAAAGGGCCTATCATTATTTATACAGCTTTAAGGAGCTTACCTAATGAAGGAATACTTTCAACACCCAACATAATTGGTGGAATTTACTTATAAAGTTTGTTGTTGCGAGCGTAATCTATACAATTCGTCTTTATTTTTACGTTGAATAATTGTGGTTGTAGGGGGGCTTAAGACAAATTACGTATCTTTTATAAATTCCGAATATTTTAAAAGTATTTCTTTTATTTCTAGGATTTTAAGCGATTCATGTACTGTTTGGCCAATTTTTTTCTAATTTTTTCTACATATGTCAACTTTTGTAACATTTCTAAGCATTATTGATCATAAAAAATTTTCAATGGAAAACTCAAATTTAACTTTACTAGATAATCCGTTAAGACCTCTGATTCTCAAGAAAGAGTGGCAGCTTGATAACAAACTTCGAAATATTCTAATAATATCTACTAGAATGCATCTTTTGATTTCCTACTTAAAAATAAACTTTTTTTTAGTTATTTAAGCTTTCGCTTTTCTATTCTCTTGTTCACTCGTTGGAGTTGAGTGGAAGTCTGCTGCATATCAGTAATACTTAAAAAAAGAAAATGAAACTTCATGGAAAAAGTAAACAAGAAATTTTTACTTAAAAAAAACCCCACACCTGAAAATTTTTCAATTTAAAACAAAGTGTAAGTTGCCGATCCGAGCACGATTTCCAAGTAGAGTAAAAAAAACTCGAGTAAGAGTACCGCACCCGAATCGGACGCTTCAATTAAGTTCACTCTTCAGTAGAACGCGCCTAAAGAAGTTATAAATCCAATAAAATAGTAAATATAGTGCATAAGGGAAAAGTATAAGAAACAGTTTTAACTATTTTAACGATGAATGCATGAAGCTAAAATTCTATACCTCAAAGTGAATGTCTGAAATCTTTATGTTTTCCTTTGGAATAACGTTTTGCTACAAATATTTACTATTGCATTCAAATTAAATACATGTGCTTGGGTTATAGACACAAATGAAGTACCAAACTTATTTTTAATGCTTTGCTAGCTTACAAAATGTATTTTCAGCAGAAAGTAAACAATAATTCTATTTCACAAGCAATTTCTCCAGAAAAAAAAAAACTTAATGTCTTTAGTCACATAATCTCAATTTCTCTTCATAAACCTTACCATATCGATTTCGATCTTCTATTCGTTTGACCACAGGGGGATAAATCAATGGAAACTTTTGCTTTTAGCGCAAGTCGAGTAGAAACTGAAAGTCTGCAGCTTTCTCTCTTTCCCAGTAAAACGTATGACAAATCTTAGCCGAAGGGTATTTATCACTTTGTAAACAAAACTCCAGAGATTTCGTGTTACTTTAGTTTCTGAAAAGAAATTTATTGCTGTGGTTTCTTCCCGGTTTGAGATCAACGAATTTAGAGGTGGAACGTATTTGGTGTTCCAATTCAGTGAAATATATTTTATTCATGCAAAGAAATGGGATTGACAAACATAGAAAAGGTAGTCAGTAAAGTTTTGAGGTCACTTTGCATTTCTTTCACATTTAGTGAATATTTTTATGCATTATTTTTTTTATCAAGAAATGCAATCATTTTAAGGGGATGATAGACCATTAAAACTAATTTCTTAAACTGTTAACTTAATTAGCTCAAAATGGATTCAATGTAGTAAATGATTATTATATTGCACAATTTAAATATATTCCTTAAAAAAGTATTATAAAATGAGTTTTTTTTTAAAAAAAATATTTTTAACCTATTTTTAAAAAAACTCCTTGCGCTTTAGTTTTTAAGATATGTATATAAATTTTGTTTTATATATAAATAAACTACAACAAAAAATGTATGTGTGCATGGATTTTAAATTTAGAATAAAATTTTATGAAAAAAGATAAATTTTCTGTACTATATGAAATATTTCACCAATTATCACACATTCAAGGTATTCAAAAGAACACAAAATATTACCCATTAATTTTTTTTTTGAAAACTAATGCACAAGTTTGTGAATTATATCGTATTTCATAAGTTGTGAAAGTTTCGTAGAGATATGGTGTAATTTGAAACGTAAGGAGCATTTTACGTAACAATGAAATGGTGAAAATTTATAAACTAAGAAAAATACATTTTAAAAATTTAATTCAATAAAACAAAACAAAAATTAATTCAGTAATTATGAATCAAAATGACAAAATCCTTTGGCAGAATTATTCTATGAAATATAAGGAATAATAATAGTATAAAAAAATTAAAATCGTAACTTTGACCAAAATTTGACGTTGTGAAAGTCCACCATCCCCTTAAAATGGTTTTAATCATCCCATTTCTTTAAAATTTTCCTGATACACACACCTTATCATTTACTTTTAATAAAAATTTTAGAAACATTTTTTTGATTTTTATATTTTTATTAACAAATCCTCTTTAATTCCCTTTGGGCATAATGTCTTAATAAAAATGGCATAGCAACTGGCATTTTATAATCAAAACAACTTCATTTTTTAAGTAATTTAAGTTTTCCGTATACCTTCATGCATGGATGTAAAAGCTTGGAATATAATCTACATCGTAAACAAATTTTTACAAAAATATTTCTGGAGAAATTCTACAACTCTCGTTGGTTTCCATTTGACTCATTGTGTGTGTGTGTGTGTGTTTTTTTTTTTTAATTAATTTTTGAGGAATATTACCACGTTCAAAAAACGTCAGATTTTTTTGTTCATTTATAGTCAGGTCTATTATTTTATATTCTCACCATAAAAGCTTTCACTAATTTTCTCTTTTATTACAACTAAACAATTTGAGAATCAGTATATACGGAAAAAAAATTAAAATAAAAAAAAGAGTGCCTGTGCTTATGACCACACGATAGAAGTAATAACTTCAAATTTTGTAATGTTATTTCAGGGATGATTTAGATGAATAAAAAAGAAGCGGATATTAGTATTGTCCTATAAAATTAGTTATCCATATATCTGTACTCATAAAGTAATATTTTTGTGCCAAATATGCAATCATACTTGGGAATTAATTGTATTCTAAGAAGGAAACGATAGGTTTATGGTAGCAGAAATAGGTAATAAATCCTTTAAATTCAAAATTTTATTTAAATATCTATAAAAAAAGCTCCATCAAGGGATGTTCCGTACTTCCTAGTGCTTTTATTTGGACATTTGACATCATTAAAAGGAATTTTAATTTTAAAAAATCAAAATGTTTTGATTTGTCTTTAGAAAAATCTACTTTTAAAATTCCCACTTAAAATCATAGGTAATTTGTTCAGAAGATCCGATCCGGCTTTGTGAACTTTGGTTGTAATTTAACGTTATTCAATTCTATCCAAGAATTAATTTAAGTAAAGGGATAGTAAGACAGGTAGTTGATTGGGGAGACAGGAATCTAGGTCAAAACCTTTAAAAAGGGATTTAATCAGAAGATTTATATCACATAATCTCTGGCTTATAGTAGCTCTTTTGTCATTGTATGGAAATTTTGTACAGATATATCTGATGCTGCTGTAAAGAAAGTCCTCTTAATTATTTTTTTTCTTGTATTTAAACTATTTAATGTAACTTCTTCTTAATACCCGTTTGCTTAATTTTGTTATTTTAAATTTTTAATTGTTCTAATTTTCTTTTTAGACTCAAAGTGTATTTAAGTAGTGTGATTAATAGAACTATTTGTTCATTGCTATTCCGATATGCTTACAAAAACAGATTGTATTCTCAAGATTATTGCAATATTGTCATTAAGATATTGCAAATTTGTCCTATTCCTACATTTTATGTTTAATTTTAGTGTAGGATTTCTCTTTCTCTCGAAGCCTATTTTTTAAAAATATTACGTTTCATTTTCATGCTTCAACTATGATTAGAAAGAATCCTGCATTCATTTCCGTTGAAAGAAGTGTCGGGAGGGAGGGGATGCCCCACTCAGATCGAAGGTAGGAGCTTTACTTTTACGGCGTATTGATGGGGGGAGACAAACTACCGCGTTTCAGCGTAGCGGGGGAAATGTCCCTCCTTTCCTTTTTAGGGGTGTGTATGTCCGACTAAAGACGAAAAAAGCCGAATGAGTGTTACATATCGAGCGTGACGTTCATTCAAGTTCACTCTCCAGCAAAACGCGCCAATAGAAGTTATCAATTCAATAAATCCCTTCCTTCCTCAGTTGCTTGACAACCCAGGGGGGGGGGGGCCTCGGCATTCTCAAGAAGCCTTTTAGTTTTGAAAACTAGGACACCATTTTCTAGGCCATCAATCCATATAAAATGCGGCCTTTCCTTTCTTAACGTGCCAAAAAAATGGGCATTGAAGAGTTTTTTAGTGGTGCGGTCTTCGTCCATTCTGAAAACATGACCTACCATTTAATTCCTTGTATTTTGCTGAAGTTAACGATGTCAGATTATGATTGATAAAACTCGAAACTTTATCTTCTTCGTCTCGTTCCATTTTCCTGAATTCCTCCTAAAATAAATCTAAAAATCTTCCTTTCGAAGATACTTATCCTGTTCTCATCTGCTCGAGACATGGACCAAGTTTAACATACATAAGTTGTTTTTTTTAGTACTGATCTTAACAAATTTTTATACAATAGAGCCTTTGGTTTTCCTTTATTTTTCTTTTTTGATTAAATTCTATTTCGTATATTTACGTATTCCATTAAGACATCTATTAACCATATTAATTATGTTTTGAATTTCCGTAGTACAATCGTTTCTATTGTTAATTTCCGGACTTTAATAAATGAAACTGTCAACAACTTCAAAATTATACTCTCCAATTTTAGTGGGAATTGTTAAAACATGATTTATTGCAAGGCTTGTATTTAGTCTTATTAATGACAATTAATAAGACCAAATAATAATAAATGACAATTAATAATAGACTTAAGTTAAAAGAACTAATAAATGAAGAGAAAGTTGTTAGAGTGTTAAGAATTTCTTTTAAAAAATGTTTTCTATTCCCAAGTGAAATGTTTTCTTATTCGAAAGTATCTAGAACAATGCCAAATTGAACTAAAAATGTATTTATGTGGGTTTTCAGCTCAAAAAACCTTCACTATATTATATTATATTTAAATATATGTATAAAAATATTAAAAAATGTATATTATTACAAGGTTAGACATTTATCAGTTGTAATATTAATAACTTATTATTTTGTACTTGAAGTATCAAAAGAAACAGGCATACATACAAGTTAAAATAGAACTATTTAACAATAAAATGTAAGGATATCATTAAATTGCTTTAATTGTTTTGGTTAATGTGTTGAATAAAATTCAAGGGAAACAAAATTTGTTATAATTATTATTGTTTTTATAATTTTCTTTTCTGGTTTGATGAGCTTGAAAAAGTTTTAAAATACGTATCGAAAATCAAATAGTCAGAAGTTTAGTAAATAATGTATGTATAATTCTTAAGAATGTTTTTTATAAATTACATTACAGAGTAATTATACTAATAACTGAATGACACATTTCAGAACGCATGTATAAATGAGATAGCTTTCAATTAAATACCTTTTTATATCCTGCCAGTTATAATGTGCCTTAGTCCTGACAGTAGTATATAGAAATTGAAATATTCTTCATTAATTTAAAAACTCTTGTTAAAAATTCTGGAATGATATTTTATAATTTTAAAACATTCCATTTTTTGACAGTTTTAAAACAATTGCACAATTATTTTATATTCACTTAGATTCAAATGTTACTTATATTAGTAATTCTCTGAAAATATACTACAACGCAATATTTTTATATGCTGTGTGAGTGTGTATGTGTTTTTTTTAATTCTATATAAAAACCTAATAAGTAAACCAATAAAGTAGCTTCATTCTTAAGGGAATATTCTGAATTTGCCTGCTATTTTCTTTCTGATTTTTTTCATGATAAGTAATAATATTTAACTTGTTAAACATTAATAATTTATTTCACATTTGAAAATATAACCATCACAAACTTATTTGTTTTGAGTAACAGAAATGTACAAGGAATACAGCTAGAAAAAGTATTATATATTTAACATAAAAATAAGCATATGTGAGTGTGATTGGGGAAGAAATTTAATATTAATAAAAATCAAATAAAAATTACTTGTGTAGTAAAATATATCTCTTTATTTAATTTTTTGGCAATTAAATGTTGCAATAATAAATTAAGCATTGTATTAAGGAAAAATAATATTTTTAAAAGTCCATACATTTTTCTCTTAGAAATGATAAATTTCTTACATTGTATGATTCATTTCCTTTAATAACCAATATAATCCTTAAACAAGCTTCTCATTACATTATTGAACAAACAATTATGTGTAGAATGACCATTTTTGTCAAACAATGTTGAAAGAGTAGGAACATATCATTTTTTTTTCAATTGCTAAGAATTGTAGCTGTATCTAAAAATTAGATGAAATATGACTATCAATGCTTTATACATAAAAAAGGAATTTTTTTTTTTTTTTTTT
>BMAV01026973.1:184195-247726 GCA_019973955.1 Trichonephila inaurata madagascariensis
TTTTGAGTGAATATTTTTGAGTAAAAAAATAATTTACTGTTAGGCTTAACCTACCGCTAGGAGCGTTTCAAAAAGATCCATCCAAAGGCGTGCGGCATCTCTCAGAAGCATCAACTCATACTTGCATTTGAAAATGATTTAATCATTTTATTGGTGAGATTTGACATTAAAGCGTAATGTTATAACTAAATTATTAACATAAAATTCTGTGTTTGTTACTGAAACTCTTAACTTTTGTATTATGTATAGCATTATCTACCTATCAAAATAATGGATTGTTACCGAAGTAATAGATAATACATAGAACTATTTACATACCGGGACAATCAAGCATTCAATTACCGTTAGGTATTAAATGGTACAAAGTAAAGAAGCTATGATGAGAGTTGAAGGAGAGTAAGTGAAAAACAGGATTGAAAAATCAATTTCTCGGGCAAAAAAAATTTTAAATCTTTTTAAATCGATATGTAGCATTAAATCGATTGTGTGAATCGATATTTTATCCTAGAAAATCGACATTCGATTTTTTTTCGTTTTGGTAAAAACCATAAAGTTGGTAAAAACGAAGAATTTAAACACTAATTATCGCAGGCAGTTGTGCACCTGAAGTATGATTCTATACTTTACTGGCAAGAACAAAAAAACTCTATTTATTATCACGTTCACTCAATAGCCATGTGTATAAAAACCGTGGGATCATCTGTTCCTTGTGAGCGCCTTTTTTCGATTGCCGGCAACATCGCAAGTCATGAACGGAACCACTTGGATCCCAGTAGACTTGAGAGAAGTAGTAGACTTGAGTAGACTTGTAGACTTGAGAAGTAGTAGAGAGTAGACTTGAGTTGTTTTTAAAAAGTTAACTATTTAAAAATTGAGAACTATATAAGCAATATAATCTAATTTCTAAACTTTTTAATGTAACAAATACATTTAGAAAATAAATGTCTTCTTTTATACCTGATACGTTGATATGGTAATAAAAATAATTGTAATTGTCGAATCCCCTGAACTATAAAAATTCCCCAATTTTACTGATAAGAGATCGTTTATTATGCTATTTTTCTTGTTTATCATAAAATGGATTTATAGTTACATTGTAAATGTACACTTGAAAAAAAAATCGATTTTTCAGAAATCGATCTTATAGACTTCGATTTTTTTGTGAATCAATTCATCAAGTTACGATTCTAATCGATTTAAAAATCGATCTTTTTCGGAAAGAATCGCCATCCCTAGCGTTCACCCTCACCGTCTGAATACACCAAAATTATTTTTATAATACATCTGAGAGATTCGCTCGCTTAACAGAGGGTTAAGTAAATAGAAAAAGTATGTCTAAAGCCAATTCACTAATGCTGAAGAAAGAAACTGAGATTTAATACAACTCAAGCGAGTTAAAATAAAATTATGCTATTCCTGAAGATTCACAATCAAAATAATTCTTATTAAAAAAAGAAGGTGGAGGGGTGATTAATATGTCCGAAAGAATTTGTTTTTAGGAGGAACTAATGTAAAATTCTTGCTGTCATAAATTGTCCACTATGTCATTTGCTTCTTATGTAAAACAAAACAAAACAAGTAATATAAATAAAAAAATTTTAAGTCAATTCCTACTTAGATCTACAAAGAAAATTTTTATTTTCGTTTCTTTTTATTAAACAGTTACAATGAATATAAATATGTATATACATATAACAGAATCACAACATTAAGTGGTAATTAATTTTTATTAATTCTCGTTTAAGTATCGTATTCTCATCCAAAACAATCGTGTCTAAAATTTCAGTTCAATTGAATGCTTTAAAACGTGAGAAAAAAATCTTTCCAAGTTTTGACACAAGTCGTCAAAAGGGTCGCCAAAAATGATGCCAACTTGTCTGTATTTGTAATTCTTTAAATAATTAGTTTAAATCAATTAATTTTTATTAATTATAATTATAAATTATTGTATTGTTCTCCAAAATAATCATGTATATAAAATTTCAGCTCAATCGAGCGCTTTAAAAAGCATTTTATTACCGATTGAAAATTTCACCAAGATAAATAAATAAATAAATATATAGAGAGTGTGAGCTAATAGTGTGTAGGAGTTGAAAAAGCTCTTAAAACTGCGAATTTTGTGAGGTGAATTCAGAATTTTCGAATATACCCAAATTGGAATTACTGAGTTTAAAATCCATTTTACAGAATGTGTGGAAATCTCTTACTGCTTTCACTGATTTGTATGAAGTATAGAAATGAATTCAATATACCGAATTCACACACACACACACATAAACAGGTGCTACCATTAAACCCTATTATTACCATAACCGGCGTGCATCTTTCATAAATCGTCCTTTGACAAAATTCCTGAAATTCCCTAACTCATTTCAGGCACTATTATAGAAAGGAACTTCCAGCGGATTAGGCAAATCAAATATTCATAATCGATTTCTAAGGGAAGGAATTTTTGGTCATTAATCATATTCCATTAGAAAGGTCTTACAAGAACCGTGGAAGGTTTGAAAATCGAATAGCTGAAGAATGTTTTCCCTTAACATACTTCTGAAGTAAGTCTTTGTTATTAAATGATTTTGGCTCATTTTCGTTCATTTCATCTTCTCTAAAATCCAAAAAAAAAAAAAAAAAAAAAAAAAATTGTATATTTAAAAAGTTTTGATGAAAATCATCATGATTTTGAATAATAACTCAGAATTAAATTATTATTTTTACTATGAATTTTTTTAAAAAAATTATTTTTTTCTGATATTAAAAAAAGTACAGCGCTTATTAAAATAGTTCTTAGAAACTAATTCCATGAAATGTTTGGAAATTTTGATCAATTGTACTTATGAATTATGAAACTAATCCAAACTCAGTGGTGCAGCAACCCATAGAGGGCCAAAGCTTACTGTGCCCATCTCAGTTTTCATGACCTTGGACATTGAGTTATATGAGCAAATATTCCGGTTCAGTGTCAGTCTCTCTGACATGAAATCCCTAGTGTTTAGTTTCCAAGCAATCTTGGTACGCGTTTATTGACCCACTGAAGGGATGAAAGACTGAGTCGACTTTATCCAGCCCTAGGTTTGCACCTCAAACTTGTAGCTTGAAAGTGCCATACGCTATCACTCAGTCACTGGGCTTCGACTTACAAATTATACTAAAGTCAATTTAATATTCAGTTTAATAATTGTGTGTTGGTATACAAAGGTTAAAATTTGTAAATTTCATAAAATATTTTGTTTACATATTTTCATAAATGTATAATACTTGATGAACTACTGTCATTTCAAATGTATGATGCAATTATTAAAAATTAACATTTTCATGTAAAATTAAATGTTTCACTTTGAAATTAATTTCAGTTTGTGGTATTTCAACTAAGATATGTAAGTTCCTTGAATCGACAAGTTGACCGTGAATGTGGATTTCGAATAAAACGAAAGATGAAACTTGAACCTTCAGCAATTTACTTTCCAAGCCACGGATTAATTAGACAGTGAGCTATCTCGATCATGTTATGTAGTATTTTGATTTTAAAGTTTCAAGTTTAAAACTAAATAAAGCATTAATTAATTTTTAGCAGCTTGAAATATTTAATAGCTATCTGATGTGGAGTCCACTCAATTTCCACAATTTGTTAGTAAGGTAGTATAGATAAGCTAGAATTCTTGTTTTGTTAGCGTTGATATTGTCATTATGTAAACAATTATTAGAAATATAATGCTACATACATAAAATATTTTGGAATTTACAATATGCATGATACAACAAACTACAGTTCAAAAAACTTATGGGAAAAAATTAAAAATGTTTATTAATTGTAAATTATTTTTTACGCTTTCTATAATCCTTCTACTATTAAATTGTGTGAGAGAGGGTGGGAATATGGAGCACACTCTACGAATTTAAGTAAAAGCTAAAACTTTTACATTGTTCTATGAGGAGTCTAAAAAATAAAATAAGAAGTTGCTTATAGATTCTAGATCATAAAAACATTTTAACCACTCTAACAGTGACAGATTGCCACTTATTACTTCTTAATGTTTTTTTATGCTGTAGCATTAAGAAGATCAAGCGCTCTACTAATAAACAAACGCACTGATCAATGACAATTTATAAGTAATGAAAATAAAAACTGTCTTCAAATTCCCCTCCCAAAATGACTCAAAGTCTTTTCCAGTCTAATTTGCAAACAAATAATAAAAGAAGGATAAAAAAAAAGACAGAACCTCTAATTCACTTTCAAACAATACATTTCAGATTAAGAATTAAAGTATACTTCCTACGTACTTTTTATAATTTACATAAACAAGGAATATGTTTCCTTCAATTTAAGCTACTAAAATAATTTTATTGCAAAAAAATGCAAGTTTTTAAAGCGCAGTACTCATTCAATAGATGAATAAGATGTGCATTATTACGTATCCAGTTATAATCTTGAAAATAAAACAGAATACAAGAATTGGTTTGTGTGCAAGTATTCATCGCTAAAAAAATTCACACAGTTTAACAATTCAAATATAATATTATTTCTTTAAAATATGTTCACATATCGATATTATTCGAGGATCATGAATTTTTATGTGATTAATTTTACATCCTAAAT
Organism: Trichonephila inaurata madagascariensis; assembly: GCA_019973955.1. Classification (NCBI taxonomy): domain Eukaryota; kingdom Metazoa; phylum Arthropoda; class Arachnida; order Araneae; family Nephilidae; genus Trichonephila; species Trichonephila inaurata. Next base: position 188,790 of record BMAV01026973.1, read on the forward strand.
CTGAAAAAGAAAAACCGTTTAAATGCACAAACACGAAAGTTTTTTTTTTCTTTCTTTTGTTTTCTTTAAGATTTTCTGAAGCATCTGCATTTTTTCTTGATTTTTCATAATTTTTTTACAGAATGTTCTGTTTTCTAATTGTAATAGTAGTTGCTAAAATTGGGAAATTGCTTTAATTTTTTTGGAAAAACATTCCTTAATTTTATAGTTTTTAATAGAGGAAACCAATATACTTGAATCTCTTTAAAAAGATAAATTGTACCAGTATGTGTGTCAAATTTTTGTCCCTCATGGCAGATAGTCAGAAAGAAAAAAAAAATGTTAAAACGTAAGGAAGGAAGGAAGGAAAGTCATTTTCAAATATTTACTTGAATTTATTTTTAGCTAAAACTTTTCAGCTCTTTCCTTTTACTTTTTAGAAACAAATTTGATTACTTCCGATAAATCTTTTCGCGGTGTAGACGAAAAAGTGAATGAAGATAAATTTATGTAGATCTTTATTGTTTGAAAAGATAAAAGATTAAGAAAAAGATAAACCAAACACAATATTTTCCCTTCATAGCAAAACCTTTTTTAAAAGCAATTTAGTATTGAAGAAATAAAAATCTTCCTTCTTTTTCTTTAAATATTATTTTCAGGAAATGTACAGTTCAACAAAAAAGTTATCTATAAAAAGTATTTTTTTCTTTGCATAATATGGAAAGAAAACTACTTATACACTCATGGACAAAAAAATTAGCGCACCAAGAACTAGTCGTCAAAATAAAACGAAATTTACCTACGTAATGACTACTTTGATAGAAGTAAATGATTAGAAAATCAGAGAAAAAGGATCGTTTATTGAGAAAAAGCCAAAAGAACGGATGGTTTAATACCCTGTTGAACCCCCTTTATATAGAGCGCGAATGCACGATGCGATACGATCGGGCATTGAGGCATACAAGTTCTGTATGATGTCTTGAGACATTTCGTTCCATATTTGCTATAACCTTGCCTCTAGTTCATTCAAACTCGTGGTATGCCCAACTCGCCATCCCAAATGATCCCAGATATGCTCGATTGGAGACAAATCTGGGGATCGGACAGGCCAAGGAAGGGTAGTAACAGTGCGGAAATAGTCTTGTGATACCCTTGCCGAGTGAGCTCGATCATTGTCTTGTTGAAAAACGGCTCCTGGGAGCCGTTGCATGAGTGGCAACGCATGTGGTTGCGGGATGTCATGGACATACCGCTGGGCTGTCAGAGTGCCACGGATCAATACTAGGGATAACCATGTATTGAAGGCAATGTCACCCCATACCATCATACCAGCTGTGGGAGCGGTGTGTCGCTGTAAAGCAAAGGCAAGATTGTGGCATTCACCACGGGGTCTCCACACACGAACACGATTGCCATTACTGCTGAGATTGAATCTGGATTCGTCTTTAAAGACGACCTGGTTCCATTCCGCTGCATGAGATTTCTTAGAAAAATATTTTTCATGGTTGGTGGATTGGAAGGGATGGACCAACATATGTCATAGACACTGTCAGACATTACTCTTCTTGTGGAGTTATATCAAGTACACATACACGCACAGTCTTTACTATACAAATCGCTGTTACTCATGAAATGAAGGCTGGTATACAAGCTGATGGGTATACGGTAATAGAAGACATGTCCAAAAACGCATGGTGGGAACAAGAACACATTCCCTTTAGAAATTTTCCGAGCTACCAAGGAGGCATGCTTTGAAATTTTCTGATGGTTCACTATCTTATAAAATATTGTTGAAGCAATATATAACAAACAACACTATATCCAAGCAAACATATACCTAATTATAATAGTTTTTTGAACGCAATAAATATTTATAATCAGATTAAGACTTTGGTTCACCCTGTATATATTATTGAGGAATAAATGGAATCATGCTGAAAAATGTATTGCTATAAATATTTTTTTACTCTTTATCACATGTTCCTTGTACTTAAGTATATCTGCAGAGACAAATGTGTCAGAAGAAAAATTTCGAGTTTCCTTTAATACCAGTAAAAAGAAAAAGTAAACAAAATTACTAGGAAAACCTTTACGTAAAAATAAAATCATTTTGATGATTTTTTAGAAACAATAGATAAGAACAACTGGATTGGTTTCATGTAGTATGTATCTCGTGATGAAACTATTTTCAAAATTTTTAAATTAAAAATCCTTCGGAGCTGATAAAAAAGATATTATTAAGAATGCACGACAAATGGAAGGACATACAAAAGTGTTTTTGTAAAAGCATCTGCGTAAAACATGTTAAAGCTACTTCAACACACTTCATTTTATTTACTTATCTTTCTTTTTATTTCATAAGTGGCTTAAGTAAGTAATATTTATTTTTGAATTTACATGTGGATAAAAATAAATCCTACCATCCATTGAAAAGCCACATGTTCCTTTGAAAGCAAAAATATAAAGTTGCATCACATATACTTTTAAAAGAAAATGAGTTTTTGCTAAACAAGCTACAAGGGTGAATTTAAATAATTGTAGTAGAAAAGTCATCATACAGAAGACTTTTCAATTTTCAAGAGGATGAAAATACCTGAAGAGCGTACTTTTAGTAATACTCTTCAAGAAAAGTTACAAGCATGTATAGAGCATATGAAATGCTTCATGCAACAGTTACTTTCCTGTATAGAAGAGAAGCACTTCCAAGGAGCAGATATTCTGTTATAAAAGTTAAAATGGAATGAAACTTCAAAATATCCTGGGAGAGTTAAGGTATTGCAGTATGGTATTGGTTTAAATCAAAATGCGTATGAATGAAAATGCTAGAAAAGAACGGGGATTTTTTTCTATTTTTTCTCCTTTTCTGATGGAGAGCATTTATTTTAGATAAAAGTATTCAAGTACAGAAAAAAAATTTCCCCTTGAAAATTAGAATATACAAAAAGAGATTATTGAAAATTATTTAAAACTAAATGCATTGAAGGTTATATTCACCAATATATTGATTCTCCTAACGATTACGATTCCGTCATTGTAATCCAGAGTTTAAAGGGGCTCGGGAGAAAAGGCGACAGTTGCCAGTATGCACTACTTTGGCTAAGTTAGGAGTGATCAACCTGCAGCACGAGTACCACACCACAGTGTGGAATAGTGAAGTTGAAACAGTGGTACGCACGCGAAGACTTATAGGAAAATAACAATTTTAAAAAATAACAAATGACATTTTTTTTCTTTTTATAATTTTATTGAAATGCTGTTGTCTTAGACAAAAAGTAAATAAACCCTTCAAAATTTATTCGAAATACATTTAACTACTTGAATCCTTAAAGAAAATATCATATAGAGAATATTCATTTATTATTGTGTGCGTTGTCTTTCCAATAGAAGCTCACTGGTGATATTTCTCAATTTGTGGAAGCTTGTTTTAAAATATCTGGAAAAAAAATTATTAATTACCATTGAGTGCTTGCTACTCAAGAATGAAGATTGACTATGGGTCTTAGCCTTTTTTTGCAAATGTTATGAAACATTTACATAATTGAAATTTTAGAATACAGGAAAAAGGCTGAATTTTTCCTACCGTAGCTGGTCATCTATCTGCTTTTGTAAACAGAATGATATCCAAAAATTCAAATCAAAATTATTGACCGATAGCACCATACTACACCAAGAATCAAATATAAGGATTTAAAAAAAAACACGATTTGTTAGTCAAATATTGTTGTAGTTTTGAATCAACAATTGTTAGCAAATGTTTACTATTATGAATATGATAAAATCAAATTATTGCACAAAATTAACTGGTTATCAATCAGACAAACCAATTTTTGTTAGCATCTTGAAGAACTAAATAAACGACTTGGTGAAAGAAAAAAAAACACTTTGCAGATTTAAAAGTAACATTAAATAAGTACTGATTGTTTAATAATTTTTTCGAGTTAAATGTTTCAGGTTACTCATATCTGATTTTGTGTGTACCTAACCTTTTTGATTTAACCTGTAAAAATTTTACTAACGATAAAAACTAAGTTCATACTTTGGTCTTATTGTTTATATTATTTTAAAATGTCCACTACTTAGATGCATAAAAAATATCTTATTTGCGTAAAAATAATATAATAAGTATATGAGTAATATTTGTTCATCTTTTTATATTGTTAGAAAAGTTGAAAGTGGCACGTATATTTTATTTTATCGGATTGTGGCACTCTTCCTAAAAAAGCATATAGTTTAAGAGCATCGATGACACTTGAAAGCTGTTGATAACACACCTGTAGATGTTTACCATTATTGTACCACCTCACGAGAGTTGGTTGTACAATCCATCACCTTCATGTGAACGAGATGTCTGCCATCTCGTGAGGACGTCATATTGAGTGGCTTATGGTCGAGGGTACGCTTATTAGGTTTACTATTGTCCATCTCTTCTACCATCGTATTTCTGTAGCAGCATTACTCGAACGTGGCAAAAGGCATGGGATAGCAGTATGGAAGTATGCAAATTGAAGTAGTATAAAGAACAAATGTATAAATAGGCAATACATTGGCAGGACATTTATTTGTACATAAGTGATTTATGTGAAAAGGTTCTTACCCAAAATTGGAATTTCCAGATTTTGAACGCGGAATGATAGTTGGAGCAAGACGCATGAGACATTTCATTTCTGAAATCGTTAGAGAGTTCAGCATTCCGAGATATATAGTTATCAATAGTATGAAGAGAATACTTAATTTCAGGAATAACCTGCCACGAAGGCAACACAGTGGCTAACTTCATGCACTTATTGACCAAGGTCAACAAGATGTGAGTAGAATTGTCCGTGTTAACAGACTAGCAACACTGTGTAAAATAACCTCAAGAGTCTACGCAGGAGGTAAGATGGAGTGTGATACCAACACCACGAAGCGATGGACCCAAATTGTCAAGCAAGCTGGTAGTTGATACATAATGACGTAAGATGTTCTTACTTGGAACATCCATTGACGTTGGAACGTCCATGGTTCAGTTGGTCCTCTGGTCCAACTGAGCGAACCATTGACTGAAAATGCTTATTGTTGAGTTCCACACCAATTGTAAAAGGCTGGGATCGTTTAGCAAATGCCGAGAAGTGAAATGATCAGCGACAGGGTGTGTTCTCTCTGATATATAACCAGTGTGTATGTAGTACGGGAGAGCTTTTCAATAAACAGATATCAAAAACCTTACAGTCCACGTGTGTTCTTTGAGTTATAAGTATTTAATTAACTACAGCTATTAGGGTCAAATCAGTTATGTTCAGCTGTTTAAAGGTTATTTACATCCATTCATGGATTTCATGTATCCAAAACACGACGGGTTTTTTATGGATAGCAATATTGTATGTAATCAGGTAACAATTACAGGACAATTCCAGTGAATGGTTCGACCTCTTAGATCACCCAATATGAGTTCCATCAAACACTTTTGTGTTACCAATATTTTTAAAATTATACTCTGAGGGATAAAAAATGCGGAACCGAATTATTCGGCCGTTTTATAAAAATAAATTTAAGATATTCGTGGTATACTTAAATCCTTTATTGGATAGATGGGTATAAAAAAATAATAATTGGGTTCAAATCTATTCGTGAAAATGGATACAGATGTTATGAATTAACTTTGAATGAAAAGGAAAAATTAATTTCGCTCTATAATAATCGAAGGAGTAAATTAGTTCATTTTGGGATTAAAATTATAGCGATTATCTCATATTATAAAAAAGGCTGCTAAGTATGGCTACAATTTTCTACATCTTATTTGCCTGAATTCGCATTTTGAGCATTAACAAATATAAAATTGAGAAAAAAAAAGACGATCCAGAATTTTAAAAGTAGATGATGAAGTGAGAGTGGCATTATTATTTGTACGATCAAAGATAAATGAAATTATCAAAAATCATCAATCTCAAATTTTGCATTAAATGTACTCTTATAAATAATTTATAATTAATTGCTCCATAAAGATTCTGTTGTCTTTGTAGTAGATATTATTTTATTTAACATAGAAAACTGTTATCATAAGCCAGTGCTTCTCAAAGTTGCAATATTTGCGACCCAATATTCAATCACAATTTTCATCGCCCCTCACATAAAATAACAATGTACTGAATTCAATAATACTATTCTTTCACGCTAAAACAACGATACTCTTTTAACTTCTTAAGCACCCCTCCTAGTGTATATAAACGTCTCGCTAAGCCAAAGGTTTTATTTTCCCAGACGTATATGTACGTCTTTCCGAAGTATGATTTTTTCTGTGCACTGCCATCTATAAAATTATTCCAAAGATTTTGGTTTGCAATAAAAGGACATTGGCAATATTTACGAATGATTTACTTATTCCAGATTATTTTTGCTTCTTTATTCCTCCCCCCTCTCCCAATACATAACATACGCATGCCTACGTGGAAAACGATTGGCATTGGGGAGCGAATCGTGAAACTTTTGATCGGCAGTCAAGGTTTAAGTATAAACCGTACAAAAATTATCAATATAAGTGTTAATTTTTATTTTAGATTATATGTATGACAAGCCCATGAGGGGTTACTGGTAATTAATAAACTTGTTTGTAACTTAGTATTGTTAAAATAATTATAAAATATATTGTGTAGCACTGAGATATATAAGTGTAATATATCAGGGTAAATATGTGTTTTATTTTTTTATTATGTCAGAATGTATTTTGTTCGTTTACTTTTAGTAAATTAATAATTCTTTAAAATAATCTTTTGTTTTCGACTTTTTAATATTCTCGCGCCCCCCTTGAAGAGTTGTCATGGCCCCCAAGTGGGCATGCCTCACAGTTTGAGAAACGCTGTCATAAGCTCTATTTTACATAGTGTATTACAGATATGTAAAATTCTTTTAAACTGATTTTATTGTTAGTGTGCCGCCAAATTTTGAAATTGTTAAAAGTGAAAAGCAAAAAAAAAAAAAAAAGAAGAAAAAGTTGAGAATTACTTATTTATAGGATATAATTGAGAGGTCAGCTCGTGCACAAAATCCTACACTGATAAAACTTTCATAATTATGGACGGCTGTAGAAGCCTCATGGTTCAGTATTTCTCTAGGGGACTTCAAACGGCTAGTCTGCAATGCCACATCAAGTATTTGCCTTTCAATGGGCAGAAGAAGATCGAATGCGATGTTAAGAAGTATCCCATGATTTTTGTCACGTCAATTTGCTCCGTAAAAATGGCAATTTCATGATATGAAAATTCTTTTTCATGGAGGCCCATCTAACTCCATTAAGATCTCTTATGAGCCTCTCTATTTCAGGCGAGGCATACTGATTTCTAATCACTTACAATAGTCAAACGACGATACAAACGTTTCTGGACGTTTTTTACTACACGTCTTGCTTTCTTCGTAAGTCCCTTCGTGATTTTTATACTCAAATTGTATGGTATTCAGCTATTACAGTGGTCTTCAAAATTTGTAGACGCAAGGAACCTTTTAAGGTGCTTTTTGAGGAACCTCATTATTAAAACGCACACGCTAAAAGGAAATTATCAAAGTAATATTTAAAGCAGATCAACATCTTATGGGTATTTTATGTCAAGACAGCTAAAGAAATGCATTGCATTTATTATTTAAAAAAAAGTAATGCAACTTTCTGAATTATATATAATAATATTAATTTGGGATCAGCTTATCCACGCGTTATATTTAGTAACTCGGATATGTGTTTTCAGATTTTTACAAAAAAACTGTCGAAGTCTAGATTTTAATATTCCATTATTATAGAATGATATTTAAAAAGGTACTACAAAATAAAAAGTTAAGTCTAAATAAACTTTTCAGTTTAAATGACTGGGATGAGCTTTAGATACTTGTGGTTATTCAAACTTCCTGGAAAACTTAAATTCATTTTGCATGCACATTTAAAATTTCCTTTTCGATTTCTTACAGTGATTCATGGAACCCCTGGGTATGCCTCGTGGAACCCCAAGGTTCTGTGGAACATAGTTTTTGAAGACTACTGTGCTATTATATCCTGAAAAACTTTTCACTTGTTTCTAAAAAAATACAGTACTTTCTAATCTTGAGCCAAATATCTATAGGTAATATGTGAATCTGCTATTTTAACCTCCTTTATAGGAGATGTAAAAGCAATTAGTTTGAGATAGCTAGGCCAATAAAAGTGGCCAAAATAAACGTGGTATTTCTTCTGCCTCCATTGAATATAACAATTTTTTCTAGAAAATACTTTAAATAGTTGAAGATTTCCTTTTAATGAACCTAAAAAAATAATTAATTTTTTCGAACTATCTATAAATTTCATAATGTAAATCTTGATTTCATAGAATTAATATTTCTATTAATATAAGGAAACCTGATTTCACACATTTGGATCTTGAAACTTATAAATTTCAAAATAACTGATACAATTCATCCCGAAGTTCATATATATGAATAAGTGAAACAAAATCAACTCACCTTACAAATGTAAGTTTTTTTGAAAACTTATATGTTGGGAAGAAATTGTGAGTAAATTACAACACTTTCTTTGCAAGAACTCACCACAGTATATAAAAATGGGAATTACATTTAAAATTAGGAAGAATATTCGCGTCAAATATTAAGAGTGTATCAACATTTTATTATGTTATCTATCCCCAGGAATCCTTTCCCCTTTCATCTAAAGAGAGAAAAAATTTTTAAATACAAAATAAATTTAAAAGAATCTTTTTTTTTTAAAATTAGTTTACCACTTTCACAAAATTTTTTTAAAAAATGCCCCCTTCCCTGTAATACGAGCATGGAATAGTAACGCATGAGTAATCATGAATATATTTAATTGAAAATGTAAGCAAAATACACACACACAAAAAAAGGAACTTATTCTCAGAAGTCAACGAAATTTTAAAATTAAGTTGGAAAGTGAGGTATTCTCAGAAGGAGAAGGAATAAAAAAACCTTATAAGGGACGATAACAGATTGCCAAAAATATTGGTATAGGAATAGATTTTAAAAAGAATAAACTTTACTTTAACAAAACTAGTTGCTTTATTTACGTGTTGTTTACGTTAGAGATTCCTTGTATATTGAGTACCCTGAAAACAAATATACACTGAATTTTGTAAGGAACTGATTAGGGGACTTAAACATCCCCAATACTTATTGATGGAAGCGTTATCAATTGAAATAAAACGTATGAGTGGAAACAGTTGCTAAATCCTGCTCTGATATTTATTAATGTTTAATGTCCATCCCAACTTCCCGCTGCCTTTTATCTACCAAAAAAGATGCTACTCTTACCTTTTTCTAGACACCATGCATAATTCATGTTGGAACGTCTGTTTTTATTGCATTATCTATTACATCGAATGGATTGTTTCTATTGCTTTATTTCTGCTTTTCTGTTATTCCTGTTTGTCTTCGTCTCGCACTAATGATACGCATAGCACTAGTGCCGAACTAGTGATAAACATTGTTCATTTGTTCTTTTGGGTTTCTTAACAAAAGAGGAAGAGGATTGATAAAGCAATGCAGATAAAGTAAGACATGAAACACAAATTTTTATTTTAAGTGAATATTATTTCTATTTTGTTACATCAGTTTATTCTTCAGTATTTTTTACAGCATTTATTTATGTATTTATTTGGGATGCTTAAAATTTTATTATCATGTAATATGTTCAATTAAAATTTAGCAATTAGAAGACAATTATCATCTTTAATAATAACTTTTTAATAAAAAACATAAAATAGTAATTTTTTTAAATGTTATAAAATATTGAAATTATGTCACTAATAGTTGTTGTAGAATAAGGTATTTTGAAAACTTTAATATTAAGTGTTATTTATTACAAAACAATTAAAATATCTTAGAGGAATAATATCACAAATCCGTTGCAGAAGATGAAAATATATATATTAACTAAACTTCATTACGCTCACTTAGTGGTTATTTTTTTCTAAGCTTGTTCTACCGTTGCTAATGCAAATCAGATCCATCATCTATTTCTTGCATTGCCATAAACTGCAATGTAAAATATCGGATAATATATTTAAACTAAATTTACTATTAAAATTTTAGCTGCGACAGACAATATAAATAATAAATTTAAATTTTAGAAATGTACTTTATATAGGTTTCTGATGATTAAAATATCCAATAAAAGTAAGAAAATTGAATGACTCTAAAATAGTTAAAGGCAATCGCAGATTGATACTGTATCAAAATGCGAAATATAGCTTTCTATCAGGCATGAAAATGAAGTATCGACTTAAGCTTAAATTTGAGAGAAGCTTCTGAGAAATAATGTTCAGGGGACATATTATTCACATTAAATATATTTCAAAAACCTTCATGTGGTCGCTGTAGCCTTGTAGTGAAGGCCATGGACTCATGGCAACTGTGTCATGAGTTCGAGCCTGGTGTCGCTAAGGACTCGCTGTGTAGAGGGGTTGAGTCACGTTAAGTCTGTCGAGGCTCAAATGTCTTTCCATTGGTGTGGTGTGAAAGTAAGGTGAGGAGGTTGCCAGCTCAGGTGTCATTCTCGTCACTTGACCATGGTTCAAAATTACGTTGTTCATCACCAAAAGCTCTGGTCCATCTGAATAGGGTGATGTTAATATTCACTCACTCAAAAAACTTCAGATAATTATGAAATTTTTATTAAGTAGATAAGAATATAGGGCAATATGCAAGCAAAAGTATTTCACCCACATTCATTACATAAAAGAAATAGGGAAACATCTTCCATTAATGACATGGAATTAAGAAAATGCGTCCCTTTAACTGAAACTATTACCATAATCACTTTGATAACATCATAGATATTATTATTATCTTAGATTATAAATTATTAGATAAATATTATTATCAAATATATTAGATAATTATTATTATCAAATATATTAGATAATTATTATTATCTTAATACTATTATTATATCTTAAACTTATTTTGATATAAAAATTTTCTTCGAAATAAATGTTTATTTTTTAAATTTCTTTTTCCTTCTTTTAATTGAATAATCAATTCGTTTTCCGCTAATAAATAAATGTTTATTAAATATTAGCAAAAATAACTATGTAACATTTAAAAATATATTCTGACTCAAAACTGTTCTTTTGAATAAAAGGGAATACTTGATATTATAGTGAAAAGTAAGTACAAATATATACACTGCTGGATGTTAGCATTGCAACATTGTTAATGAATGATCTCACGAACTTGAAAATCACGTAAAAAGAAGTTGGAATATACAAGTGATTAATATTTCAGCGCATTTAGATGCTACTAGAGGGAGAAACGACATCTGAAGCACTACATGAGAAAAAAGTTGTGTATTGGATTTTTCACTCCGATTTGTTGCTCATATTTAAGAATTATGGCTCGAATAATAAGAATAAATGCTGCCCTGCAAGTTGCACTATCAATAACTAACTCTCCTAACCTCAATTTCAATGTAAACACAAATACGAATATTTAAATGTTAACTCCTACCTTAATGTCCAACAAAGCAGCAATCTACCGGATCCTAACTGAAGTTGCGGTTCACTGGCGAGGAATAGTATCTACCTTGAATAAAGGCTCTCTGCCACGGGTAACCTCTCTTGACTGTCACTTAACTTCTTGAAATACTCTTCACACTTGTAACATGGACTATCATAACACTCCCCAAATGCCACCACGCTTACTCTAAACTTCTGTTATTCAAAAGCTTCCTAATTTGCATCTTTCTTTCACGTTTTACTTCTTGGGTTGGTTGGAAAAGAATTTCCATTTCTTCTGGCCCCAAAGAACCCAAAAGGACATGTTAATGAAAAAACGCGTGAGCTCGTCACAAAGTGTCAGAATTCGATAGAGGAAGATTCGTTTCGTATCGAGAGTATGAATCAGCGTTCAGTGATATGATTCGTCACACTGGTCGAAATCCAAGATGTTAATGCAGTGGTATCAACGGGTTGTTGAAGACCATACTGAACGACAGGCAGAATCTCCATGCCCTCAAACAACTAACGCCCAATATAGATATATCGTAAGATTTAACCTGCAAATCCATACAACTACATCACGAACCATTAGACAGAAAATGGACATGTTTGCAGCACGCCCAATTTCCACTCTTAGGGTGCAATGACGTTTGCAGCAGCTTGGACTGTCAGCATGGGGACCAATATTTCGACTTCCCTTGACAATGCATCACACAGTGAAACAGCGAACCTGGTGCCCCGAATGACCAAGCTGGATACAGGAGTAGCAAAATGCTTTCATTTCAGATGATTCCCGGTTCTACATGCAGTATTTTGATAGCCGTATGCTTGTCTGGGAACTGCAAGGAGACCGATCATTGAAAATTGAACACCTAAGAGAAATAATGGAATTTTAAAAGTAAAAAAAAAACAACCGCAATATTATTTTCAATTTGATTATTCGGGTTTCAAGATGTGGAAATGAAACATTTTCAAGAAGGAGGTTGGAACGGAAATAATGGATGTTAAAAAGAATTTGATATAATTTGGGATTAAGAAACGATAATGAGATAAGTTGAAGTTTCAATGAGATAAATAGAAGTTTGAAAGTTGTAACAATACATTAATTAAGAAACTAGTATTTATTGGAAAACATTTATCTTGGGGTTAACAAATCTAAAAGAAATTAAATTATGAATTCTTATGTTCCCATGCATATTAGGATACAAAAAAATTACCGGCATATTTTAAAGATATGCTAAAAATATAATACTAAGTAATACCTGATGAACATTTCTATGAATATTAGCGGGATACAACCACAATAAATTAGATAGATAATATAATTGAGTAAATCAGTAATTCGCTATCTATTCCTATAATTTTACATGACAACATATTAAACCAAATTACCAATATATATTAATGCATTCTACTAATGTGAAATATGTTATTGTCTAAATCAAGGGAGTCAAACTCAAAGCCTAACTCGGGCCAAGCAAACAAGGTTTAACTTTGGGTGGGCCGCAAATAAAATCAATATTCATAAACATGTAAATTTATTTCGAATAATAATTATAATAAGCTTATATAAAAGAACAGGAAAATTGTAATATTTACCTATAAACCTTAACATCTCTTTTCTACAACTATCTTTCTTTTTTTGGGAGAAATTTTGTTCACAGTGCTTACTTTCAAAACTTACCCAAGGTTAGGCCATGCCCCAAAAATGCTCGTTGTTGCAAAAATGCTCGCAAGTTTGACAAACCTAGTCTAAATAATATTAGTAATGCATAAATAATTTTTAAAAGGGGAAAAATTTCAACGTGTTAAATGTTTCTATTACAACTGAAATGCAACTAAGCCTTGTTACTACATATAGATTGAAAAAAAATTAACACCAATCTGTAAAAAATGTAAGCAATTTGGATTATAGTCATAATAAAACTTATGCGTAAGAATGTTCATCTACCAAAAACAATTTTGGAAACTATAACCGTTTAAATGTGTCTCTGAGACATTCTCCAAAGGCAACATTTTTTTTTTAAATGGACCTGATTTAAAAATAACAACAACGACAAAGAGCTTAATTTAATACAATATTTGTTTCTTTTGGAAGGAATCGTCCTTGCCAAAAACACTTACACGCATCCTAATATCTTTTAGCAAAACACAATCTAATATTTTCATCACAAACTTTTCATGTCTTTTTTCTAAAAATCCGAAACAATTCTCTTTTTTTAAAAAAAAAAAATTGTACAAACCATTATGTTTCCTTTATCAATTTGTGAGGGATTCATCCCTTTTCTTACCCACCTAGAGATGTGGGAGAAAGGGAAGAAACACTAGCCAATATCAGAAACGATTGATTTGTTGATCTCACAAATAACAACACTGATTCAATTAAATTCAACTTGAAGAAATGTTCTCAATATGAACAACATGTGGATTAATTGCAAGATATACGAATTACAAGGAGACTATCAATATCAATCCCCATATAAAAGGATCAAATCTAATATCCTACTTAATTTAATACTAATTCAACTATAGTGATCAACTGTCATTTTAAAATTTTCCTGTATCAAATATTTGAAATAATCTATAAAATGTTATAATACCTGATCAGTAGCAATCAATTTTATCTCACCACGCTCTCTCTCTCCTTCTCCTCATTGCTAGCTAGAAAACCTTGACTATATATAGTAGACTTAATTTGAATATTACGGTTTCTTTTTCAAAAAAGGTTGGTTGTGAATAAACGTGAATTGATAGCCTAAAGATTTCTCAAGAGGCTTAGAAGAAGGTACGCGAATAGATCCGTCACAAATTTAATCAATCTCGTTCTTTTCTTAAAAACGTCTATGAAAGAAACTTGATTTGAAACTCAAGAATTTCTAAAATACATAAATAAATAAATAAATGAAGTATATATGAGAAAGCATTTATAATCAATATGAATAATTCCTTTTTTTTTTTTAATATTCCTACTTTTAAAGTAATTGTTGTTTTTAAGAAACTAAAATTTCGTAATATATGGTGATTCATAAAGAAGTATGCAGTCTCAATGCACTATAAATCAAGAACAATGTAAGATATTTAGTGTTACTTGTAACAGAGTTGTATGGGATTATTTAAAGTTTTGTTGGAAACAGTCACAGATATTCTACATATGAACACTTTGTCGTACGACACACATTGAGGTGCTTTGAGGTTATGTGAATTGCCCATGAATAGTACTTGCAATACGCTGTTTCATCTCTGTTATATCAAGAGGAAAGGAAGGGAAGAATGCTTTACCCTTTACGTACTCCTGTAGGCAGGAATGCCAAAGTGTTAAGTCAGGACTTCTGGGTGGTCATTGGATAAGTGGCATGTTGTAGTTCACGACTCGTCCAGTTCATTGGTGAGGAAGATAGATCTTTATCGAGGTAATCTCGCACGTTGACCGACCAGTGTGGTGGTACGCCATTCAACAGCAGAATGCAATCAATATCGTCAATATCATTTTGCTTAATTCAAGACAAAAATATTTTCAACTGTAAACATCACCATTTTGATTGACTAGTAACTTGATATGCATGCTTTTGCCTAAGTCACTTCCGTCAGTGGTGAGGCACAAATTTTAAGGGTACATCTACTATACGGTTCACTGAGGTGATGCTTCTTTTTTATTGTTCCTGTATTACAGCATCTGGAAAATGTATACTCCTTTATGAATAAAACTTTGTATACGCATACAGGAGTATTAAACAAATAGTTTGAACATACATTTAATCACTTCAGGACCGGTGAAAGGACAAAGAAACGTTTCCC
Source organism: Trichonephila inaurata madagascariensis (assembly GCA_019973955.1). NCBI lineage: Eukaryota > Metazoa > Arthropoda > Arachnida > Araneae > Nephilidae > Trichonephila > Trichonephila inaurata. The sequence goes on from BMAV01026973.1 coordinate 204,029, forward strand.
CAGACCTATACGTCCCGAAAGTATACGCCCTAACTGGACCCGGTAAATGTCCCTGCTAAGCCTAATTCCATCTAAAAAAATTCATATAAAATCTTTAATGCAATCTATAATACGCTAAAATTTACAATTTACTGTCATTGATAATATCTAAATATATAGTACAAAAATGTTCGTTATATTTTAAAAAAAAATTGCGAATTTTAAAGAAAAAGTTTTTATTTTAATAAAGAAAAAGTACTCTTTTCACCAAGTGATTAAAATAAAATAGGCGCAAAACTAACAAAATCTTATTTGGCTGATCACAAACCATAAATATACTCTTTCAAAAACTTGTTGTGGATTGAACTGATACAAATCTGTTAAATAACAGCTAATGTATTGCTATTTTTATTTTTAATTAATCCTTACATTGCTTATATAGCTCTCTGTTCTTATGGTTATGACAACTCTGGTTGCCATAGCAACTAAAAATAATCGTCTGTTCTTACTGAAATTAAAATGTGTCACTAAGATCAAAGATTTCTTATCTTTAAAAATGAATCATTGCATTTGTTTTATGAAGATATGTGTTTTTTAAAATGTTTTTGAGTATTAAAATTATTGTTGCAAATACGAACTAAAATTAAATAAATACTGAAACTATTATTATGAATGTTTGATGCTCAATAAACTATTGATAAGCTTTCCAACTTAGTCAAAATATAAACAGAAATAAAGAGCGCAATCTTTAATCACAAACCTTTAAATGCTCGATTCTTTCGAAAAATCTAAACATGTGTAGTTGTTTACATTCACAAATATCCTGGAACTAACTAAAAAAAAAAACTCAGAGTCAAAAGCCTATGTTGAAGATCAAAGTTTTCGTTAACATTATTTGAGAAAAAAAAAACGGAGTTTAACCACCATTTCGTACCTAGCAAAATTTAATATAAAAACGTTCCAATTGTCAGATGAAACTGGTGTGATCATGGGCCTCAGAGCAAAGAAAGCACAATCACATATAAGATACCATTGGCCCTGGAGGAGAAAACGCTGGGATCATGGTACTGAACAGGTTAAAGAGAAAAAATTGCTTTAATTCATAGAGTGTGACAAGTTATTTTTTTTTAAATTAAAATTATACATAAAGTTGACATTACGATTTCCTCCATTTATTGACTTTCCTTTAATTAAAACTTTCTTTTAAAGTCAAAAGGCCTTCAATTTTTATATCCGTTGGAATAAAGAAACCCTTCTTGTTACTCATTGAAATCAATCGTAAGTAAAATATTAAAAATCGAGTAGAATTTGAAAAAGACTTTACGGTTGTTTTTCAATCATTGCTTTGAAAAATAATGTAATTACAAGTTATAAAAATATTTATATATGACAGTTTTTGTTTTGGCGTACTTAACAAACAAAAAATATTCTAAAATTGTCAGACATTTTTAAACTCTAAAATCGTATATCATTTACCCCTTTATCTACTGGCGTTACTTAAAAGCACCACCCACTTTAAAATTACATAGAATAACCATTTTTACGAATATTCTGATGATATTTAGCATAAATACTTTTCCCCCAGGATATATTGGAGCACGGGTTCAATGACGAGTATTTTAGCGAGGAAGTCGAATAGTTTTAAAACTGAGGTTGTGCGTTTTCAGTTGTCAATTTGATTGGATTGCCAAGCTTGGTCTACAAAAGTAATCAAAAGGCAAGAGTCTTATCTATTTTATATGTTAGCTAAGACCTTAGAAAACGATATAACTGTTTATTTTAAGAGAACAGTACTTATATTTTATTTTATAGTTGAACAACGTTGTGTGGTACTTTTAAGTACCGCCAGCCAATTGGATGTTAGAGGTGTTTACTTTTCGTCCGTGTAGTTAATTATTGTTATTTGTTGTGGGGTAGCATCATTAATAAAGTGCAATAGAATTATGCTTTTTTGGTATTTCTTTTTAACTTATATATTTAGTTTGATTTTATATTGTTTCTTAAACGTTTTTTTTTTAAAATTGAAATATGAATCTGAGCTGGCATTTCTTTTGTGATACAAATCAATTTACTATCTATTCTTTTTTTCCAAATAAAAAATAATTTAATTTATTTACGTGTAACAATAATTGGAGGTTTTCACGGCTCTAAAATGTTTCCCTCTTCTTAGAATTGTCTGGATAAAAGAATCTCAGCCTTCAAGAAGTTTTGGATTTTTTACAGAACCTACCATCTGAAAACAGTGATGCACTGACAGATCAGGTGAAGAAGTCCCAACAATAATATGCTGGAATTTTCATTAGAATTTTAAGAAGACGATCAAGCGACTGAACAAGACACAAAAAGTAGTAGTTCATGTTCAGAAAATGCAGTATTTCCTATCCCAGGATACAGTTTTGAAGTACCCACTCTCTTTCCCCTAATTGCTAAGAGTGGACGCCGACAAACGTGGGAAAGCTCCGTTTGTTTCCCTAATTGCTGGAAAAAAAGTTTCTCAAATGGGTGGTCAAACATACTGACCATTTTTCCCACGGGAGTCCGAGTGGTTAAAAGAGACACCGGTACAATGTGCTTTCGCGTTCTCGTGGATCTGTGAGGACAGAACGTTTGAGAAGATAGAACTCAGACTATGCGCCCAGACAGACTACTGCTATAAGCAGCAGACGGACAAGAGATCAAAGAGATAGGCGGTGAGTGACCGTGAGAAACGAGATATTTAAAAAGGAGAGAGCGAGGGAGTACCATATCAGATTTTGACTTGAGAGAAGAGGATAAAAAGCATCTCTCGTTAGCGATAGACTTAAAAGTCAACGATACCTGGGAGTCCGAGAAATAAGGTGGACTTCGTACCGAGGAGGTTTCGAATCAGCAACCGCATGTCGGGGCTAGAATCAGCGAGCTCACCCAAACTCTGTGTGGAATTACAGAGAGCGAACTGAGAACAGTGGACTTTTGGCACATCATATGTGTATAGGACTTTTCTCTAAAGGATCACTTTATTTAATTATGTTTATACGAGTGATATAAGACATTGCAGGGAAAGAGACTCTTCATCTGTGGACCTATTTTGCAAAATAAATTGTAATGAAACATTTTTTGATGATTTTCATACTGTGAAATAAATAGTTTAACCCAGAGCTTTTTGAAGTCATTACACAGTGCTTTGAAAATCATTCGATCAAAACCTCACCTAAAATCCACAACGTATGTAAATTTTTGTGTATTAATGGAAAGTAAAGTAATTTCTTTGAATATCATCAAATTAAATTTATGTATAAAACCTGTTTTATGTGTAAAAAAGGAAATTAAAAATATTATAATTTTCAAAAATAAATATTTCGTGCTCTAAAATATTAGTGTTCTTTAGTTATTAAGCATTTTTAAGAGTTAAAACTCCGTTAAAAAAGTCATACGGTCATTTTGTACAATGAGAATATTTTATATTTCCGGGTACTGACGGTACTTTACAGTACCAATTTAATTAATTTGCTCTAACGGATTAAACTTCCGGATTTTACTTATGCATATCCCTTAATTTTCAATGTAGAGACTCAAAAAAAAATTGCAATAAATTATAATGCGGTAGATAAAACGTTAACAATATTTATGTGTATATGATGTTAGTTAAAACCTACATAATCACATCTAGTTTCTTATACATTATATTTCAAATTAAATTGTTCATTATTGCAGCAAACTAAATAACAATTAATGCAGGAACTCAAATTTCGAATTATAACATTGTTTCACTAAGCACACACTAATTTTTTTCATCCATAACGAAATAGAAGCTATCGGGATTATAAATTGGCCGTCCCCAATGCAGTTTTAAGAAAAATGAACTTTCTTTGAGTATTTATGCAAAATAAGACCGAAGATAATTGCAAACACTGGATTTCAGAAAGAAGTTTATTGTAGAAATGTTAAAAATAAATATTTCTCCCCTAAAGTCGTTGAATTATTGATAAGCTTGTTAACTTCACGCTTGATAAATCTTTAAAAACCTGGTAAACTTCCATTCAAACTTTTGTCTAAATATTTTTGTTAAGTTTTTTTAATAAAATTTTCAGCAGATTTATTTCCCGAAACTTTCCGCCCGGTTGCAAGAAAATAATAGTTTCGCCGTTCCTCTTATGCTCATTAACTTTTAAATAGTTGCATTGCCCTTTTTTACTGCCTACATACATTCATTTTGATTTCTCAACATTTTACTAAGACTCTAAATCAGGTTTCCTGTATATTGATTCTTATGTAAATCATGCTATGCTATGAGTTTTATGTTCATTAACATGTGTTAGATCCCAAATGTAGAGGGCGCTTTGAAAGCGCGGGTATGTAAGTGTGTAGTGGTGTTAACGCTTATACACTCGAGATGAAGACAATGAGAACGGATGTATTCGGCCTGTTGCTAGTTTACCATGTTATTGAGCATTTTCAATTAGCGTATAGTAATAGTATGCTTTAAAAGTGTGTAATAAAGTTCTGTTATATATGTTAAGCAAGGATGTCAAACTCAAAGGTTAATTTGGGGCCCCCCCCCCCCAAAAAAAAAAAAACAAGGTTTAACTTTAGATGGGCCGCAAAAATTAATATTCATAGAAATGTAAATGTTTATTTCGAATAATACATTATAATAAACATAAATTAAGGTATCCGACTACGTTCGAAACCGCGATTTTTCTAAAGCGCATAAATGAATAATTTTCATGATATTTAGTATCACTTAGATTAGAATACATGTATAAAATTGTTTTATAAGGATATTTTAACAAAAAAAAATTATTTAAATGCAATATTTTGGCATAAAATTAACTTAGAATAATCTTTTTTCAAAATGTTCTCCTTTTGTGAAAAATTGCTTCTATTATAATAATATGTTGCCTGTATATAGCCCAGACCTCTCTACAGAGGCTCAACTAGAATTTTTCAAAAATTCACATTATTTTCAGAGTTACCACCAATTGAAATAATTATTGGCATTTTTTTCTTAAAATTCCTCCCCTCTGTTGTCGTAAAATATGGATAAACCCACTTCTAAGATATATATTTCAAAAATTCTAGTTGAACCTCTGTAGAGAAGTCTGAGCTATATACAGGCAAAATATTATTATAATAGAAGCATTTTTTACAAAAGGAGAACATTTTGGAAAAAGATTATTTTAAGTTAATTTTTTGCCAAAATTTTGTATTTAAATAAGTTTTTTGTCAATATGTTGTATTTAAATAATTCTTTTGTCAATATGTTGTATTTAAATAATTTTTTTTGTCAAAATGCCCTTAAAATAATTTTATACGTGTATTCTAAGCTAAGTGAAACTAAATATCATGACAATTATTCATTTATGCGCTTTTGCAAAATCAAGGTTCCGAACGTAGTCGGATACCTTAAAGAACAAGAAAAATTTATGTTTACGTCCTGACATATGACATCGCTTCACTGCTACTATCTTTCCTATTTCAGGAGAATTTTTGAAATTTTTTTATAGATTATTGTATACCGATAAACTGGCCGGCTGCAAAAATGTTCGTTGTGGGCCGCATGTGGCTGAGTTTGACACCCCTGTCGTAAAGAGTGTGGAAGTGAATGATTTTGAGTAGTGATTGAATTATTCCTTCCTGACATAAGTAAACATAAACATGAAATCACTACATATGAATACCGGGTTCGACTAAGTCTATAACACAAGCAAATCATTGTGTGGGTGATTATCTAAACTGTAATGATATTCTATAATGAATTCTCTTCTCTACAGTAAGGAAATTATTTTTTTAATTGGTATTGTTCTTAGGATTTCATGTAGCTTTTTTTAGCAGTTGACATTGACATGACATCTTTAGGCATAATGAAAACACTCTGTGCAAACATACTAGGAGAAAAACCAACACGTATGAATAAAATAGGGAACTCAATAAAAAATTTTAAGTCAGTGATATAGGAAGGCCTGAAGCTGTTCTCTAGCTTTCCAGTTTCTATCATAATGTCCATTACTTGATCACTTTTGTAGAGAACACAGTTTGGGTAAGAAAGCATTTCAAATTTGTTCAAATATCCGGCAAGGTGACCTGGTTTAAAGCCTGAAGGAAGCCCTAGCCTACCGTTTTCGAACCTTTGGTATCTTAAATTTTACCACTTATTTGTTCAAATTCCTTTTCCGGATAGCTTTCATTAAAATTATTTAAAAATATTCTAATTATTGTAGTATAAGGGAAAATATTACAAAAAAAATTATATTCGTTCCTTTGTGTGTGGGGAGGGAAGGTTGGGTGTGGGTGTTAAAAAATCTGCCACGTTTCATTTTTATATATACCACAATAAGAAAGAAAACATCGAAGAATAACATTATTTTCCAAAATTAACAACAAATCAAGATTTATCTTACAACTTTTAAATCCTTGAGAGTTTGTATAGTATGACCATGTGAATGCTTGACCGCTTGGATTGCTAAATAGCGAAACAGAAAAAGTATAACAACAATTTCATAATATTCTATTCTTTTCAAAATCTGTTGAGTAGCTACCCTAAAAGCATCCTCTTCACCTTCAAAATAAGGACCTAAGGAAAGAAAGAAAAAGCAAACAGATTCGAGAAATTCCCGGCAAATGCATTTCTATCGCAATCTAATTGTGAGCAGCCAATGTAGGCGTGTAACCGGATATATGAAATTTGTAGTTTTCAAGAAGATTGCCCTTAAGACTCTATCACTAAAATCTCCGTTTCCACACCGCTTGCATGAGATCCATTCTACTGTTGGGTTTTCATACAGTTGAGCTGTATGTATTGAAATGGATATGCAGCTACTTTTTAGAGCTTACGCGAAAATGGTTCCACACATAATTATCATATTTAGCTATGAATAAACCTTTTTCGGTATTTTAGAAAAAGGATTACTGGACACATAAAAAATTCAATTTTTACGGTAAAAAGTAGCTTGTACGCCAGCTTATGTGTTGTCCTCGTCACATTACCATGTTTCAAAATTACGTGGTCCGTCGCCTTGCAGCTCTCGTGAAGCCTTATGGTACGACGTTAAAAAATCCGACTACACTAAAATTATGATTTTGTTTTTTTAAAAATGATATATATATTTTATGATTTTATTTTATAGGCCATCTTATTAGCTTTATAAAATCACCAAGGTTTTTATTTTTCATTCACTAAAACCAAAACTACAAGTGTTTTAGTAAGAGCAGATGCCATAAATTTACATAAGATTTCACACTTTAAAATGCGTTTTACTTGAAATGTGTTTTTTTTCAAAAAGCTCGAACGGAGATGGCGATTGCTCAATAAGCTTCTAAAATAATTTGCTGGAATTTTTTGTGTATGTTTGGTTTAACATTAGAAGTGTTTTTACCTTCTGATTCATCAATCACTGTTTTATTACAAAATTTGCAGTTCCTTATGTGAATATAATCACTGTTTTTTTAAGCAATTTCATATAACTAAGATAAAGGGCTCTAGTTTTTGTAAAAGTTAAAATATCTTACAAAAGGAATAGCAAAGTAATGCATCAAAATTGAAAAATTGAGAATTGGTTCATTTACTATTTGTACACAGCGGGCCCTGTTTATGTAATTGTTTATCAATTTTCATCTTTTTATTATTTTAGTAGTAATAATTTATTTTTCTCTTCTTAATTTTAGACTCTCTTTTTAAAAATTTACTAAATAAATCTAAAAACCACAAAAAAATCTCCATATCTCCTTTTTATTTTTAAAAAAAGTTGTCGCAAGTAGTCGGATACCTTAATACAACTCTCTGTCTCTCAAAGATTAAGATAATTTAATATAAAGAACAGCAATATTGTAGCGGTCGAAATAAACCTATAAACCTATTCAAAAAATTAAGTTTTTTTACGGCTTTCACAAATAACAATCCAGTGAAGGGGTCTTTTCTTATTTATTATCTCCCTATGTTAACATAATATTTTTATTCATTTTAGATTAATTTTGTATCTTTTTATACAACTAGAATTTTAATCTATTTTTTTTAAAGTGGTTCAATTGTATATTTGATAAAACAATAGCATGATCTCAAATTTTTTTATACAGTTAACAAACAAACCTCTCATTTATGAAATGAGCTGAGAAGGAAACTTTTGATACTTTTATTTTATAACTACTACTAATTTATTTGTTAATTGTTTAAAAGAATATCACTGCAAAAATTAGATTTATGAAATGCTTTAACACAAATTACATTACAAAGTTAATTAAATATTAGTTATTTTATACATAATTTCAAGTGGTACAATATGTAATTAAATAATTATTTGGTTATAATCAGTTGAAAAACCGCACAAACATCAAAACTACTACATTAGTAATTTATGGTTCAGAAAACTTTACAAAAGAAGAATATTAATTGTATACAAAATATCCTTGATAAAAATTCTCAGGCACTTAAGAATAATTTTAGCATTCATGTATCTTTAAACTACTTTAAATATCCAGTTGGTGTCTTGAATTTCTGTTGTTAACCGGTCTTTTGTTTGCATTATAACTTTTTAAAATACCTGTTGATTCAAAATTAGCGTGACCAATTTTATAAGCATATAACTATGAATGGTAAATTTTTAGTGCTTTACAGCCAGTTATATTTTAAAAATGAAACATTTATATTAACAGTCTAACTCTTTTTATTAGTGGGAGTAAATTATGGCTCCGAAATTAGATCCTCAAACCCGAAACAAAATTTTCATGCTTTTGTAGGATGTTTGCTCAAATTCAGCTATAAATGAAGCATTTAAAAATCAAAGGCATTATGCTAATGGATTACTGTCTAAACTTCGAAACGAAATAAAATTTGGCTGGCAATTAAAAGCTCCAGGCAAAAATATGGGACGATATGAATTCCTTAATGAAAAAGAAAAAAAAAGAAGCTGAAAAAACTTATCACTGTAGAAAATCCTCTGCCTCAAAGAATTTCAGCAAAAAAACTACAGGCATCGAATCGACAATTTCTCGTCAGATAAAGAAAATTGGCTATAAAAATGTGAATAAACCAGTCTGTCTTCAAATATCTGTTGAGATTGTAGAAAAACCAAGAAAACGTTCTTGATCTCTGTACTTAATGTTACGCAAAGGAAGATACAAAACATGGATATCCTCGGATGAAGCACTGTTTCATCTTTCATTCATAAGTGGCGAAACGAAGATATAATATATTTAACGTAAGCGACGTCTCAAAGACGCAGCTGTTGTGCAATATGCAAGTTGGCCGTCAGGTGTTATGTTGTTATGGATTGTCCTCTCAAAGCTTAACAAAACCATATTTTGTAGGACCAAAGGCTAAGGCTAAAATTAATACTTAATTCTATCAAAAATAAAGTTTTGAAACACTTGATCAAAAACAGTATTCGTCTTTACCCTCAAGGAAATTTTGTTTTGCACCAAATCATATTGTTAAATCAACTATGAAATGGCTGAAAGACTAAAAAACCAACTGTCCGCTTCCTGATAAATAGCTACCATCATTCCCTGACTGTGTTCATTGGGATTATTTTTTATGGGGATACTTAAAAAAAATTTAAACAGATGTAAAGTAAGAACTCTTCATTGACTTCAAAAAGCAAACAAACAGGAAGCTGGAAAAATACCCCTAAAAATGGTCAAAAAGCCCTTTTGGCTTGGCGAAAGCGCTTACGCTAAATGCACTATGCTAAAATAAACCACATTGAAAATTTCATGCAAATAACGTAATTTGAAAATTACTAGTAACCCTTTATTCTAAAGGGCTAATAATAATTATCCCTTTAGTATAAAACTATACTTCTAAAACAAATATGCACTAAAATATAAATACAGTCGTACCTCTATATAATGAACCTCTCTATTGCGAAATTTTCTCTATAGCGAATTTTTTCCTGGAAACTTGAACATTGCACGACTTTCTTCGTAAAATAACCTCTATAGCGAAGTGCATTTTCTGTATAACGAACTTTTTCTTTTGGGATTCAATTTTTTTAAAGTATTTCTGAAAAAATTTCCAGTTATTCTCTCTTAAACACATTTTATGGTGGTCATAAATCTTGAACTGGTTTTATTAGATCCTAATTCGCCGAGAGCAATAGAGTTCTGGACGTTTCACCCAAGAAGTGCAACCTTTAACCCCATTGCCCAGTTCACTAGAAACATCATTCGATATCCTCTTTCACCCTCAGTGGAGTTATCCCTTGTTCTAGTAAAATAATGTATTCTTAATATTACACTTGTACGCTTTAAATTGTAAAATGTCCTTAAAATTCATCAATTTTAGTGTAAAATTATTTTCTTATAATTGAAAATACAGTGAATTCTTCGACATTCTTTTTTTCTTGTTTTTCTTGCAGTTTTTCCTTCTTTCTTATGGATAAGATATATAAAGTAAACATATATTTATTTAAAAAAAGATGTGAATAATTACTTTTTTTAATTAATAGTGTTTATGAATTTAAAATTTGTTTTATGTGGTTTATAATGTATATTAAAAAATGAATCTCTATATAACGAATTTTCCATCTAACGAACTTTTTTTCCAGGATTTAGCAACTTCGTTATTTAGAGGTTCAACCGTATTTATTTTTATTTATTTATTAACATTATGCGTGGAAATAGCCTACGGTTCCATATTGATAAGCAATTACTTGCTCTCCTCTTTATCTATAACATTAACCTAATAAATTTGATGTTTGCAATAGACCTAAATACGAGATATTTTACAAAATTTTGACTGCATTTTCCAATGAAATATTTGCCGAGAACCTTTTTGTACACGTTTCCATGGTCAAATTTCCACAGAACATCCTATTTCTTGATGAAACGTGATACCAGCGAGTAAGAAATGTAATCCTCACCTAAAGCGTAATGATTTATGAGACAGAGAGACACACTTCCGGCTTGATGAGAAATGTGTTTGTTTTTCTCCGGAGAGAAGCATCTACGGAAAACACAGTTGTGGGTTGATAATTTATCTCGGAAATTTTTCAAGAATCCTATTTTGGGGTGATGTTTCATTGTGGTGCGCCCGCCCCATACAATTAAAAAATCGAAACTCTCAAAAATAAATCTCTTGGAATTTGAAACTTTACTGAATTTTAAAATTGTATACGTTTTATGCGTAGTGTGGCAGAAGTGATAAATTCGAAACATGAATATAATAGTTGCAAATATTTACTGGGAAACTTAAGGTATCTGATTATGTTCGGAACAAATATTTTGAAAATGAGAAGAGAAAAAAAAGGTTTCTTTGTTTATTTATTTTTTTTTTTTTATATTTAATGTCACTCAAATAAAAATATACATATAAAACTGTTTTAAGAATATTATTATAATTAAAAAATTATTTAAATGCAGTTTTTGCAACAAACACAAAATGAAAAAAAGGCATATTTTCAAAAAAAAAAAAAAAAAAAAAAAAACATCCTAATTTTATATAAAATCCTTCTATAGTGAGTGAATATTTACGTCGCACTATTCAGCTACTTCCTGGCTTTTTGCGACAGACCTTCTAATCATGAACCACGGTCAAGTGGTAAGGACAGCACATGTGTGCTGGCACTCCCTCTCCTATGCTCTACATTACACCAACTAGAGGACGTTTGAGCCTCGACATATTCAACTTGTATATTCCCCCCTGTGCATGGTGAATTTTCAGCGGTGCTAGACTCGAACTCATGGTACTTCCTTATCTTGATCACTACGTTACCACAGCCACAAAGTACTTTAATAATATTAATACCTAGCCTAAATGTATCTAAGCCTTCTCTGCAAATCCTGAACTGGGGGTTTTATAAAAGTCCCATTATTTTCAGAGTTACTATCAATTGAAATAATAAGCGGTGATTTTATCTTTTAATTTATCTAGTTTCTGATGTATTAAAATATAAATAAATTCACTTCTAAATCATATGTTTCAAAAACTCTATCTCGAGCTTCATAGAGAAGTCTATACTATAAGTAGGCTAAGTAATATTGTTTTTGAGCCATTTTTCATAAAAAAAGAATGTTTTGAAAATGCTTCATTCTTTATTCCTTTTTTTGCTAAATAGTTTCTTTTAAATAATATTTTCTTGTTATAATATTCTTAAAAAATAGTCGTTTATACGATTTTTCAAAAACACTTTTCCACCGTAGTCATATAACTTATATCATGTTTGTCTGAAGTGCGACCCAAACGCAAATTATGAAAATATTTAAATTTACACATTTTTACTATAAAAATAAATGTTTTCAATATTTTTCATATATAATTGATACGTTGACATTTATTTTGAAATTAAATAAAATGTCTCAGTGTGCCGTGAGAATTTACGTTTCGAATTATGTGTGCATCCAAAAGTTTTAATGAAAACTGGACGGAGAAGTACTTTTTTACTGAGGAGAATTATAAAAAACTTTGCTTAATTTGTAGGGACTATGTACCTGTTTTTAAAGAATACAATTTGAAACGATATTAGAGTCAAAATCATGCCACAAAATAATACGATGTATATCTCAGCATTTGTCGTAAAGGTAAAATCACAAAACTAAAAAAGGGCTATAGTTTGAACATTTTTTTTTAAAAAAAAGATATTTACTCAAAATAACAACATTGTAAAGGAAAGTTATGGCATAGAAAATTGAATACCAAAAAAGTCAAAACCTTTTATTGATGGAGAATTTAAAAAAGAATGTAATGGAAAGCGTAGCAAACATAATTTTCACTGGAAAAAAAAAAGTTGGATTTTTTCTAAAATCCGTTTATCACACCAAACTTTACCACAAGAAATGAGGAATCGGGAAATTCAGTTGAAAAGAGTCTTTAAAAAGCCATTGTACTAATTTTAAATTTTATTTCCTAACCATGAACCAAAGCACTGACTCTTCTGATACGGCACAATTAGCAATTTTTATTAGAGGAATCCAAAAACAGTATAATATCACGGAAGAAATGGTCGCATTAGTATAGTTAAAAGACGCAATCAAGTCTGTAGATTTATTCGATGCATTATAAACGACAATGAAAAGGATTTATTTATCTATGAAAAATTTCTCAGCTATCATAACCGATGGACTCCTGCCATAGTTGGTAAAAATGGGGGACTTGTTAAACTGGTTAATAATGAAGTCGCACTGCCGTCATTACGATCTTGAGGGTTCATCAAAATTTGGACTCATGTACATTGGTATTGTACATCAGGACAAAATCTAAAAATGGAAAGGATATTAAGTGTTGTTATAAAAAATGTTAAATTTATAAGAGCAAAGGACGTAATCATAGAAAATTTCAAGAGTTTCTTAAGATAATGGGCACTGAATTTGCTGATGTTATTTATTATACAGAAATAAGATGACTCAGTAAGGGGAAAATGCTCAAAAGATTTTATGATTTGAGAACTGAAATAAAAATTTTATGGAAGCAAAAAGGAAACCTGTGACTTAAGTTGAAGACGAAGATTGGTTTTTATATTTAGCATTTTTGGTAGACTTCCCAAAACATTTGAATGATTTAAATTTGAGACTTCCAGGGGAAGATATCAATTTATTAATAATAGGTTCCAAACAATATATAAAGCGTTTGAAGAAAAAGTTGAAATTTTGACACAATCGAATAGAAGTAAAAGATTTGACTCATTTCAGTACTTTGACTGTGTATAAACCCGCGAGTTGCACAAAATATGCTTCATGAATTGTTAATTTAATTCAAGAGTTTGAAAATAGATTTCAAGATTTTTGAAAAAATTAAGAGTATTTTAGCATATTTTCTACCTCATTTTCTCTGGAAATAAAAAAAACTCTCCTTCAAATCTTCAAATGGAATACATTTAACTTCGAAGTGACATTAAACTGAAAGAAAAATTTGGGAATGTTTTATTACTGGAATTGTGTAAGGATTGCCTAACCCGCAGTAAATATCCTAATTTTCACAATCATGCTTTATTAAATTATTTATTTTTAAAATTATTTTCAAGAAACATACAAAAATCGGACAAAGATTACTGACAAACATCTAGAAAATACATGATTACAACCTCTTTTATTGAATCCGATTTCGATTTGGTTGTTTAACAAAAGAAAATTCATCTATCTCATTAATTTTGAATTTTTCCATCTTTACGAAATCCAAAGTAAATAAAACGAAACTTTTACAAATTTAAAATAAATATGTATACCTATATATATATATATCTAATTGAAATAAAAAATGTAACAAAAAGAGGTTAATTTACTTTAATAAAGGAATTAGATTATAGTTTAGATTTAGTCCTTAATTTAGAGTTAATTTTTATTTCTATTTATTGAAAAAATATTGTTTATGTGGCCCAGAAAATTTTTTTCTTTCAAAGTGGCTCTCAAACGGTCATAGTTTAGACACCCATGCCTTAACCCACGGTAACTCGCGCGGGGTGTTCTGTACACCCCAGCAACAAGAAAATCCTTCCAGGATTCTAAAAAGAATGCGCAGAACCCCGATTTTTTCTGTAGCTGCATATTTTAGGTCATTGAACCTTCAGGCTTGATGCAATCCCTCTTTCTCGAAGGATTGGAATGTAATGATCTTCAAAAGTTTATCCTGGGGGCTGAGAACTTCCGCGAGAAGTTGAGCAGTTGTATACAGTATGCTCTGAATGTTTGGAAAATGATTAAAATATTATTTTTCTACTTTCTTCTATCATTATCTCATTAATTATAAAGTATATTTATTACTGGTATATACGTTTTACTGGTTTATGAAAAAAACATAAAATTATGTGTTTTAAAATGAAACTTGTGTATGTTTAGTTTAAATTAATGTGTCTCATTTGTATGCAGTAAATTTAAAAATTTTATTTGTATAACACAAAAAACATCTTGTATTTTATAAATATGTATCATAATGACTTAATTTTATTTTTATAATTAAATACACGTGTTAAAAGTTTGGGGGTGTTCTCTACACCCCGCGAGTAACGAAGGTAGCAAAAACAGGCGCGAGTGACCGCGGGTTAAATGAAAGAATGAGTTTGCTAAGCTGAACAGGTTTTTTCATTATAACTCTTACAATAATTTTAGTTGAGAAGTACTCATAAAGAATATAATAAAATTATCTGACTCTATAGTAATATGCAATCTTCTCAGAATGAAAAGAAAGTACAAATTCAGTGGCAAGGATAGTTAAGCATACGAAATTATACAAACATTTTATCGAGGTTAAAATAAAATTAATTTATAACCAATAAATAGATGAAACAAAAAAAAAAAGATGGAAAAGATAAACTGAAAGGAAAATATCGTTCTTTTGCTAAGAATAAATAATAATTTATTTATATTTAAAAAAAATGGTGATGGTTCTCATGCTATATCATGTATCGAACAAATATAATGTGTTAGAAAAAGTATTTAGTTTCAGAGATATTTGTAAACAATATTAAAAGCTATTATTAAAGAACAAAAATAATGTATGAAATACAAATAAATAGCAAAAATCAGGAATAATCGGAAAATTTAATTCTAATAAAAAGAAAAAGCTCAATAAATTCCTGAGATGGTGGATTGTTAGGAATTTTCGTACTAGATTTTTTTACCTGTTTTTTTCTCACAATAATTGATTGTATGTGGCATCCTGCTTAGAGACCATTTTTGAATATTATGGAATTTCTCAGCGGAATTTTTTTAATGAGAATTATTTTTCTTACTGGTATGTCTTTGAGGAACAAAACACGCATTGTGAAAATATTTTTTTATTTCCTGATCCTTAATTCAGCGAATATGAAATGATCATTGACGAATTTCTTTGCGTGGATTTGCAAATACCCAATAAATCTAATGAAAGTGTTTTTTTAATTGATTTTTGTCCTTTAAGGCTGATACAAAATTATTTCAGATAGTTTTAATGCTAAATACTGAAACCATTAAGAAGTTTACTATAAAAGATTTTTGTTATATGCTTTTTATATTCATATTACAGAGATGAAATTCTGATACCTGGTGTAAAATTGATTCATTGACGTAGTAAAATGTAAGAGCCATCATAGAATGTTATTGAAACATGAATTTTGTTTTTCAGTCATAAATCTCATTTTTAATTGAGAATTATTGTGATTTACTTTATTTATCATTTTTTTTTTTTTAGATTTATGAAATAAATTCATTTTTAAGGTATCCGACTACGTTCGGAACCGTGATTTTAAAAAAGCGTATAAATGGATAATTTTCATGATATTTAGTGTCACTTAGATTAGAATACATGTATATATTTGTTTTAAGGACATTTTGACAAAAAAAATATTTAAATACAAAATTTTGGCAAAAAATTAACTTAGAATAATCTTTTTTCAAAATGTTCTCCTTTTGTGAAAAATGCTTCTATTATAATAATACTTTTCCTGTATATAGCTCAGACCTCTTTACAGAGGCTCAACTATGATTTTTGAAAAATTCACATTATTTTCAGAGTTACAACCATCTGAAATAATTATCGGCGTTTTTTTCTTAAAATTGCTCCCCTCTGTTGCCGTAAAACATGGATAAACCCACTTCTAAGTTATATATTTCAAAAATTCTAGTTGAGCCTCAGTATAGAGGTCTGAGCTATAGACAGGCAAAATATTATAATAGAAGTATTTTTCACAAAAGGAGATCATTTCGAAAAAAAATTATTCTAAGTTAATTTTTTGCCAAAATATTGTATTTAAATAATTTGTTTGTCCTTAAAACAATTGTATACATGTATTCTAAATTAAATGACACTAAATATCATGAAAATTATCCATTTATTCGCTTTTTCAAAATCACGGTTCCTAACGTATTCGGAAACCTTAAGATATTTTAAAGCACACATATTCTATAAAATTATACGTAGAAGGTATTGAATAATAAAAGTAACTGCCTTTGTGAAAAGCTAAAAAAAAAAAAAAGCTCCAGCAGTTATTTATTTTGTATTGCTATTTCTCACCAATATCTTAAAAACACTAAGTATATGAACTATTTAAATATATTTCCGCGAGTTGTATATCTATAATTAATTGTAAACTTTCAACATCGTTTTGATGCAAATAATTTTTAAATTCAAGAACAACTATTGTGTGTGTGTGTACGATGTAGTTAATGCTTATTATAATAATCATAATTTATTATAAATGCACGGACAAAATTATTAGATTTAATAAGATTGTTAACTTTTACGTTATTAGTGATTTAACTTTTTTCTTGAAATGGATCATAAAGTTCCTCATCCTTTGTCGAAGCGTAGTTTTATAGAAAGACATAATAAAATACAAAATTTCATTGAGCGGTCGTAATAGTAGCAACTACTTCTTACTAAATAACCAAAAATTCTTAAATGCTTAAAAATAATTGATGTTTGTAAATATATTGATATTTTTTGCAACCACTTACACGCACATCTAGGAACAAAAATTTTCAATTGACCTAGTAACAAAACAGCTGATTTACTGTAAAAATTACATATTATTTACTCAGAGTTAAAGTTATTTGGTTTGGGTTGAATGAATCTCAAATGTTATATAAAACTGAAAATAAATGTTCACACACACACACATTAAGTGACATATATCACATTCAAATATCTAAATTCAAAATTTAATGTAGTTATAACTTTGTTCCTGAATATTTCTTATACAATTCCTTTTGACTGATTTTGGTAAAATGTATTCATCTTCAAGACTTCATTAATTACTTGTTAAACATCATGGACAAAGTTAAGGAAAGAGAAAAAATCATATGATTAACATATTTTTCTGGGGCAAAAATGCCTGTTAAAAAAATGTACTGGATACTCTATACTACATACTTCAACTTGGATGTAACACTTCAACTTTTTTTATATCTAAATATTTATTTTTTTATTCATTTTCAATGGTATACTACTAAATGCAGTAATATTTTGCTCATTAATAATTCTTAAATCTGTCATCTAAAGCTGTGGTTCCCAACCCACGGTCTGTGGATCAAATAGTACCGGGTCGCAAAAGATTCATTAAATTATTTTTCGTTTTGTTTTCTGTGGGGTATTTCTCTCAGGTTATATTCATTTTTGAATGTAATTGTTTATTATTATATATTTAAAAAAGTAAAATTAAATGAAAATTATTAAATCAAAGCAATTTAAAATATGAAAAACCAATGTGGGGGGCGCGGGGGAGGGGCATATCAAAAGTAGACTACCCCACGGCATTAAAAAGTTTGGAAGCACTAATGTATTAAAAATAGGTGAACATTGTAGATAAAATATATGCTTACACACATTCCTCACTTTCTCAGTGACTCGACATCACAGGGTGGACTTTGGCCTTCTCAGGAAGCCTTTCCTAGGCCAGCCTTCTTCCTAGCTAGTGTTCTTCAATTTTTAGTTTCCATAACTAGTTCTTTTCTTAGGCCATCAATCCATCTTAGATTTGGTCTGCCTTTTCATCGTGTGCCAATTGGTTTTGGCATTGAAGACATTTTTTAGTTGTGCGATCTTCGTCCATTCTGACAATGTGGCCTGATCATTTAATTCGTTGTACATTGATGAAGTTAGCGAAGACACATTCTTTATATGATTGACAGAGTTCTAAATTTGATCTTTTTCGCGACGTGCCATTTTCTTGAATTACTCTGAAAATAAATCTTAAAATCTTCCTTTCGTAGATACTTATGTTCTCATCTGTTCGACATACGATCCAAGTTTATATACATAAGTTAATACTGATCTTAAAATATATTCTTTTATACAATAGAACTTTTGTTTTTATTTTGATTAAATTCGATTTCATATATTTTCGTATTACATTAAGACATCTATTAGTCATAATAATTCTCTTTTCGATTCCAGTAGTACAATAGTTCATATTGTTAATTTTAAAACCTAAATAAGTGAAATTGTCAACAACTTTAAAATTATACTCTTCAATTTTAAAGTGGAAATTATTAAAACATGATTGTATTTGTATTTGTTCTTATTTTCACTAATTCTCAGTTCCACTCTTATGTCCTCTTTTTCTAAAGATAAGAAGGCTTATTTTTGTGTGGTGGGTGTTCGAGTAATAATATCAATGTCATCAGCAAAAGTCAGCAACTGAATTAATCTATTAAAGATATTTCATCTGTTATTTATGTTTGAATTTGTCACCCCTTTTTCTAATTCTAAGTTAAAGAGAAGGCATGACATTGCGTCTACCTGTCGAAGGCCATTTTTTATTTCCAATGTGGTCTGAAAGATGGAGTTTATGTATTTTGACCAGGATCTTAGTTTCGTTTGATGTCAAACTTATCAGCCTTAACGACCAGGAATTTTAAACTTTTTCATGGCTGCAATAAGAGCCTTTCTATTGTTGCTTATCATAAGCGATTTTAAAGTCAATAAAGAGGTGATGTGTATCGGATCCAAGTTCTCTTATTTTCACCAAGATCTGACGCATATTGGCTACCTGTTCTGTAGTGGATCTTCTTTTCCGAAAACCATTTTGATAATCTTTAATTGTATTTTCCACTAATATACTAAGTCTTTTCAATGAAATATTCCAGAATACCGTATAACTTGTACAGAGCAGACTTATTTCTCTATAATTTAAACAATCATGTACATCTCTTCCTTATGCATTGCACAAGTTAAAATCACTTTCCATTCCTCTTATTCCCAAATTGCTTTATATATATATATATATATATATATATATATAATCAAGTCATGAACTTTCTTAGAAGTTTCTTTTCCTCCATATTACAGTAGCTCAGTTGGAATAGCATCAGGGCCAGGTGCCTGATTATCTTTTTTATTTATGACTTCAATGACTTCCTCCATTGATGGTGATTCAACCACATCTTGCCTCTAAGTTTCTGTGATTCCTGTAAGGCAGCGTTTCTCAAGCTGTGAGGCGTGCCCCTTTTAGGGGGGCGCGACCATGTCGAAAGTCAAAAATAAAAGATTATTATAAAAAAATTATTAATTTACTGAAAATCAACAAACAAAATACATTCTGACATAATAAAAAAATACACATTTACACTTATAAATGTATCAGTACTGCAAAATGTATTTTAAAATTAATTAAACAGCACTAAGTTAAGAACATCATTAATAATTACCAATGACCCCATGGGCTTGTCATCTATAAAATTATATACACAAATTAATACTTATCTTGATAATTTTTCTACCGTTTATAATTAATCCCTAAACAACTAATTAAAAGTTACGTGATTCGCTCACCAATGCCATCGTTTTCGAATGCGATGCGCCTACGTGCATCGAGAGTATGTGATATATTGGGGAGGACTATCAAGGTCCTTGTATTGCATTCAAAAGCCTTTGAAATAATTGTATGGATAGCAGTGCACAAAAAAATCGTTTTTCGGAAAGACGTATATGTACGTCCAGGGCAGTTAACGTTTTGGCTGAGCAAGCTGTTCATATACGCCGGTGGCACTTTAGAAATAAATATTGTATTGCAGCCTTAGCGTCATAATATAGTATTACTGAATAAAAGACACTTATTGTATGGAGGGAGCGGGCAATGAAAATTATGATTGAATATTGGGTCACAAATATTGAAACTTTGAGAAGCACTGCTGTAAGGGCTTTGTATTCACCATTATCACTGTTAAGTAAGTTGTCGAAATGTTCCTTCCATCTCCTAAACACTTCAGTTTTATCACTCAAATATATCTTTCTTTAAAATTAATTATTATTTGCAGATAATTTAAGCTTACGGCTTGCGTAATTATGTTTTTAAATTATGCATTACATCTGCTATTACCTCATACTTATATCGATTAATACAGCATTATTAATTTTAAAAAATTGCTACGCGATTGATATGTGAAAGATCGAATAAAATGTGAAAATCACATAAAATGAAAAGAAAATGTTGCTGATGTCTTTTATAATAGACAATCAAGAATTAGTACAGAATGATTCTCTCTCTCTCTAGGTCTTCTATAGTTCTTCTATTCATTAAGGGTTTTCATAAAACTCTTAATGGGGGGTTTCGTGTACCCTGATAATTAAACGGTTAATGGCTCGGATGTTAACTTTGTCAACATTTCTTGTAATTCCAGTAAAGAAACTGTTTACTATCAATTATGGGAATTAAGTTCTTGAGAAATTGAATGGTGTGTTGTAGTTCCAAAATAATCCGAAACTCAATAAGATGAAAATATACGTGATATTAGTGTCTATTATTCTATTTTTATTAATTCCATATTTTTGCCGTTAAATAATGAATATATGAAATATGAGTTAAATTTTTCAGAATATACTGGAACTCAACTGTAAATTCTTATTTTATTCTATAAAGTAATTCTGAAAAAAAAACGAATGAAAATAAATTTTTATTACAATTTATTTTATTATTTTTCTTTTAATTTTTATTACAATGTTTTTATTATTTTAATTTTTATTACAATTGTTTTTATCATTTTAATTTTTATTACAATTTACTTTAATATTTTTATTTTAATTTTTATTACAATTTATTTTGTTATTTTTATTTTAATTTTTATTACAATTGTTTTTATTATTTTAATACAATTTACTTTAATATTTTTATTTTAATTTTTATTACAATTGTTTTTATTTTTTTAAGTTTTATTACAGTTGTTTTTATTATTTTAATTTTTATTACATTTTTTTATTATTTTTATTACAATTTATTTTACTATTTTAATTTTTATTACATTATTTTTTATTATTTTTATTACAATTTATTTTATTATTTTAATTTAAATTTTTATTTCATTATTTTTTATTATTTTTATTACAATGTATTTCATTATTTTCATTTTAATTTTTATTACATTAATTTTTATTACAATTTAACTTTTTTATTTTAATTTTTATTACAATAATTTTATTACAATTTATTTTATTATTTTCATTTAAATTTTTTTATTTTAATTTTTATTGCATTAATTTGTATTAATTATTATTACAATTTTCTTTTTACAATTTTTATTTGAAACAAATGCACGTAAATAGATTTGGGTTATGAATTAAATAATAAGTAAACGAAAAATATTTTTCAAAATATTTAGTTATCGCTAAAACAAAAGTGCATAGTTTTCAATCATTTTAATAGTTAACTATAGTTATTTTAAAATACTTATTTAACAAACCTTAACATCTACTCAAATTTTTATACAAAATTTTGCAGTTTCACTTATTTGAAAAAAACATCTGCTTAATTTTATAAAACACATTTAAAAGTCGAAATATTTCAGTCTAAAAATCATTTTTTCCCTAATGGGCTGCATGTTGGCGACTAAGCCTTGGCAGACACGTCAAGTCTTCAAATGTGTCGGCCATTCCATTGTGGCACCATCTGGTTGCAGTTCTCCCTATCAAATTTTCACCCTTAAAATAAATTTAATTGAAGATCTCGAAGAATGCTAAATATTGCCGTGTTTTAATTTAACCGGGAGTACCAGAGCCAAATTGATACTCAAAGAATACTCAAGGACACGCGTACCTGCAATTTTAGCATCCAGAAAATCTATTGATTCGAGCAGGGATCGAACCCTCAAACTTGAGCTTATGAAGCGGGCACGCTATCTCTAAGCCACTGAGCTGAAGACTAAAGATCATTAACTAATATAAAATTTTTACCCTGAAATTGAAATGCTGTACAAATTCAGCATGATGTAGCATAAATGATTCACCTAAATGATTTGATTAGAAATAAATGGTGAATTTGTTTTTTATCATCATCAGTTTGTGAAATTTAACATTTGGAAGAAGGGATATTCACTATTTTTTTTCTGAAGTAATTTATATATTCATCAGTTTGTTGCAGTTAATGGATATTTTTTCTTTCACAGAAAATAATGCTAATTAATTTTACTAAAAAATGTTTAAAAAGACCAATAGCTGCCTTTAAAGTAAAAGAACATTTTTAATCATAAAAATTTCAATTGAAAAGATTTTAATTGAATTCTCAACAATGCATAAAATATATGTTTTAGTAAAACTATATTCTTAAAAATCTGAAATAATAAATTAAAAGTATATAACTTTTCTTCTTATGACTTCAATTAGTTTTTGAAAAGTTTCAAAAACTCTCAAAATTTGTTTAAGTTTTTTAAAAAGAATGAATACTGCTGCTGCTAAAGAGGGTAAAACTTCTGTTCAGCGTCTCTAATTTAGCGTTACGGACACAAAATAATATTAAAAACCCTATTTTAGACAAGATAAAAATTTAGCTAACTCATAATAGAGGAATGAAGTTCATGGAAACTTTAAGCGTAATTTTGCGTAAATTTTAGTAAATATAAACCCAATTATTTTTAAGAAAACTCAAAAGTTCTTAGTAAAACTCACAAACCTTATTATATCTTTTCTCTCTCTCTCTCATCTCCTTTATAATAGAATCAATAAGGAGTTTTACTTTCAGCCAAAGTCAAGTAGCAACTGAACGCTTATAGCTTCATTTAAAGAAAAACATTTCAACTCTAAGCCAAAAGTTATTTTTAACTTGTACGCACACGCAAAGGTTTTAATGCCAGTATAACTACTTGGCAGAGAAAAGTTCTGCTTAATTTATTTTTAAAAGATATTTATGAATTAAGATTAGAAATTTATTAATCCTCCCAATCTAGATATTTTATTTTACTCATATAAAAGTAATTAAATGTACAACTAAGAAAAACTGACAGAACTAAATCAAATTATAAAAATCTGTATTCAATGATCTCGCATTCTTTCCTTTTCATGTAAAAATCGGTTATCGCTTATTGAGTATGAACAATGGTTTGACTATCATGTTATGTTTTGAACCTTATCA
This sequence comes from Trichonephila inaurata madagascariensis, assembly GCA_019973955.1. NCBI lineage: Eukaryota > Metazoa > Arthropoda > Arachnida > Araneae > Nephilidae > Trichonephila > Trichonephila inaurata. Next base: position 227,728 of record BMAV01026973.1, read on the forward strand.
AATACTGTTCAAAATAATTTGTATAAGTTTGTGCAGGTGCATAATTATGTATATTTGTTATCTCGTTTTAAAATTGATCTTGATACAAGGAAACTAAATTTTATGCAGATTTATAGCCATTTTACAAATTAAAATTTTTTTTATTATGTATGCTAAGCATTACGCGTACTGCTATATATAAAATGCGATAAATTATATTAAACCTTATGGATAAATCTGGATGCATTTGATCTTAATGTAGTTAACAGTATGTCTAGTAATGTTTCTTAGTTCTTAAAATTTAATGAACTGAATTTCTCGCTACATAATAATAGTTGACATTTTTTTGAACAACTTTGCCCTAATGAAAATAAGAATTTTTAAGTTAAATTTTTAAAAGTTCTGCTTATTTGAAGATGAAGCATATTGAAATGAAAAAATTAAGGCAAATTATGGATGAAATAGTTTTCCAATATGTATCTTGATATTTATTACTTTTGGGTATTCAGGAACATTTAGAGTTTGCAACTGTGGCTCTAAAATTTCAATGTAATAATAGTAATAAACTATTTTTTAAACATCACGGAGTAAAAGGAAAATCTTTTTAGAGATTTAAAAAAAAATTAAAGCAACTTTATGGAAATCACACCAGCATTATCAGAGTCTCTTTAAAGAACAAATTTTGAACATTTAAAATATAAATGCATATATATCTTCATTGAAAAAGTATTCAAATTTAGCCATCTTACTTTATTTCAGCTTTCAATCCCAAAAGGAATTAGACATACTTTGGAAAACTCATGCATAAGAAAGCGCAACAAATTAATAAATATTCGGAAATATACACTGCTAAAAAAATCAGGTGAGTATATAGATTTACCGGTATTAATCAAATATTTCTTCTAATAACTAACGTAAAACGAAAGTACATATTCTTAAATGTAGCAGAAAAACAGAACAAGAGAACTTAATTAGAAAATCTGTGTGTGTACATGAAGTCAAAAACGAGAAAAAGGAGATGAGCAGAAATCATAATTTCGTAGAAGCGTGTTGTTTTTCGCTGCTTCAGTGGTGAAACTCAGTATTTCAATTGTACTTTTGAGAAAAGGGGATTGGAAAATGCATAACAACAAGAGCTATTGGAATTCATGGCTTGATGTATTATCCAGAAATCGGAATTCGTGCAAACACAAAGGACTGTAGTGGATTCTGTTGGAATGGCACAAGAAGTGTCATTTCAAGACTGGGATCGATTCTAAAAAACAAGCTATGCTCGAAATTAATGTGTTTTTTTTTGTGCAACAAGATGATAAAGTTCCCAAGCCAAACATTCCGAAATGGGCTTTATGTGGGTGGTCTGCATGTACGCCAATGGTGTGTATTCGTTGAAAACAAGACAACGTGCCACCCGAAGAAAGTGGGCTGATGAATATCGAGATTGGAGTCGGCAGCTGTGTTTACGGACTAGTCTTAGTTTAATTTAGAGTGTGAAACTAGATGTGTTTTGGTATGGTAAGAAATGGGGACTCGAATTCCCTCTACATTCGTTCAAGAAAGATTACATTACAAACTAGGTGATAGTATCAGCATAAGGGGACGCATTGACCTGCATATCATACTGAATGGCAAGTTAATGGCTCAAAGATACACAGACAAGATCCGAAGACCTTATGTCGTACCTTACGCTGTAGCCATTGGTGATTCTTTTCTTTTAATGCAGGATACTGCCAAAAATAATGCAGCTCGTCTTTAGGTGAACTTTCTTGAAGTTGAAACGATACAGTGTATGGAGCGGACAGCATGTTGTCCTGACCTAAATTTTATCCAACATGCTGGGACTTATTTGGATGACATATTCAGTGAGATCACTGTCTTCGATTCCTGTCCGTGCCACCCAGTGGACAGTTCTCCCAATATGGCGCACTAAAAGTCCAAAAATGAAATTCCGCGAAATAAAACAACCCACAATTTATGTTCCTCATGGGTTACCTAGGTACATAGTGAACAGATTTTGTCAGTACGCGAATGGAAATCGTCAACAATTATCGGTTTAGTTAGGGTTTGTTCTTGTTACAAGAAACACTTGCGAGAGCCTCCTTTTCAGTCGCAAGTTCTATCGTTTCGTCTGAAAAGGATTTTGCAGATTTTAGAGGTTTTGTTTTTAAATAGATACCATAAGTAAGTAATTTCTAGATTTGACTTTCAAAGTAGGTTCAAATTCGATTAAAAATTGTAAAAACATAACATTTAGCACAGCATGTAACTCCTACTAATTAAAACTGGACATAAATGATTTAAGATCCTATTAACTTTATTTGTTAGTAAAATTGATCATTATATATAAATTGATCATTATATATAATTATGAAGACTTTAAAGCCATACAATAGTTTCCGTGAGCCAGATTGGGAAAACTGCCCACAGTGTGACGTGGAGATAGCAGTTCTTGAAGAGTGGAAAAATATTCCCTATGTCTCACCGATAACATCATCGAATCCATGCTAAACAGGTGTGCGGTAGTCTTAACAGTTTGAAGAGACCATACATCATATTAAAAACCGTGTATCAATTCTAAACAATCAGTTTTTGTCATTTACCGTTAGCCAAATTGTTGGCCTGTAGCATTATTTCATGTTCTTTATACCATTCTAAAGAATCAAAGTTCCCATACAATTTTTTTTCACTTCTTTTTTTCTTCATTGAGTTTTGTTACATATATACTCTCCATTTTATGCCTTTACATGGTTATCACTCAACTTCTTCAATTGCTTGCTTGTTCCCCTAATTATTTTGAGCAGTGTGTTATGAGACTTAAAAATAGTTTATTTTATTTGCTTCAGTTTAAAGTATAATTATTTTCAAGATATGAGTTTGTAAGCCCCATCGGAGCAATATCAATATTCATACTTATTTACTAATGGTATTTCATTTAATATTAGCTAAAAATAAATAAGTAAATTAATATAAATAAGCTAGTGCATTAGAAATGTATTCATTTAACCGTTATAAAAACTTGTATTTTTTTTCGGAAGCTGATAGTTTCTTTAGCAGTATTTTCAATTAATCTCTTTAAAATTATGTTAAAAAATTAATGAAAAATAATTTTATTTCTTGGATAATTGTGTTTGATTAAGATAATAAGCACATATTAGGAATCAAGAACTCAGCTATAAATTTTTTATGGTATAAAATACAACAGAAAGTACAAGACAAATGGAGAAATTTAGTCTTTTATCTCTCACATACATAAATAACACAAGCTTATGTCATGTAAGCTTAACTGATATAACGCTTAGTTAAAAGTCAGAATTTTGTTTTAAATTGGATATTAAATTGAAATATAAGTTTCATTTTATAGTAATGTGTAGATTCTGCTTAAAATATTTAAATACTGTTACGAAGATAAAAGCTATTGTAATTAACCAATTGCGAGAATTGCTAAAGTTAAAGGAAAATAAAACTCACTAATATCAAGGAGAGATTTTTTTACAGTGTTACATATGTTACTACACAATTAACGCAATATCGGGAACTTTCCAGATCTGGAGAGATACAGTTAACAATACAGTTATAATTAAAAAAGTACTGGAATATTATAGAAGAAACATGAATACAACACAAAAAATAATCAAATTACAAATCAAAAGTAACTCGCTTGCAATGGGATTCTAATTGAGCCACGGCTTTCACAAATGAAGATAACAAGTCTTTCTACAATATTTTATACACATTAATTTTTCTAATATTAATTTAGAAAAAAAAAGCTGAATATATAAAGTATTATACAAAATAGAATTAAGAATAGAACATATAAAATCGAACTATAAATATCTCTCTGAACTGCGAGAATCTTGTTATATATAATGAAAGATATGAATGTCTATGACAGAATTAGTAAAGCACAAATATCTTACTTTAGTAACACTTAATTTCAAAAATTACTAATTCAAACTTGCTACCATTTACTGCATGATTAAAAAGCTAAAACATACATTTTACAGGATTCTATTCTATTTTTCTCAGGATTCATTTCTTAAAGGAAGCTGGATAAAAGTTTGTAAAACGAATAAAGGCGATGAACCAAAATCATCTAAACATGCCAAGATTCTCAGTCATGATACTGCCGATTACTGTCTATGAAATCTTTTCCCAATTTGTAGTTATGCTCGATAACATCAGCAGTCAAAACAGTTCATTGTGTATCAGAAACAAATTATCTTGATAGACCTGCCAGATTTTATTAGTATAGACAACCTGTTTCCTTACGACTGAATAATAAAAAGATCAAAGAAATAAGAATCACATTCGAAGTTAATCAAAATGGTTCAGCATGGAATAAAGCTGTTCGAGCGTAAATAATTACCCTGCGTTCAGCTGATAATATTTATTTCTCTAAAGCATTAATAACGGCTTAGATTGTTCTGACCTATGTGAAAGGATATGTATGAATGATTTGTGAAGGTATCAGAATATTCCATTATTTTGAATTAATTAATAATATTAGCTGTGTTGCCAGTTTACGGATAAGTCTTGAGTTACTTATATGATAATGTATGGATTAAAATTAAGATATAAATATTTTCATGTCAAGTAATCCCTTTAAGCTTATGAATCATGTAATTACAGGTAACGTGGAATGAATTACTAGAGAGGAAATTAACTTAATCAAGTGTATTTTATATAATTTCTTAGTATTGAAGGCGATTCCCTGAGTTTCGCTTAAGAAATGGATTTCAATGGTATGGTGAAAAATAATAATGATAACTATTTATAAATAGTTGTATTATTTTATTAACCACTTAAAGAAAAATGGAAAATATATGATAGTTCTCAGTCGGTATTGCTTATAGTACCACCCATGCAACATCCTTCATATACATCCAAAATTTTAAACCTCTTACAACACTCTTCAGTTACTGTCGACATTCATTAAACATAGCACAGAAGCTAATGCCAGTTATGACCAGCATATCAATAAATATAGGTCGCACTTACGTGCCCGTATTAAATCTTACATTACCAGTAACGAGCACAAAATAATTCGATAAGTATTTTTCCACATTATAAATATGTGCCAGTTGAATGCTTACTGCCTTCATAAATTGAAAACTGGTGAATCTATATTTATAACAAAATTTCAGTTCGCGTTAATAGAGCAAATGTGATAATTTGCAAATTATATTTAAAATAATGAATTAAGACTCAATGTAAAACAACACATCTGTTCCATATATATACACACTAGTCAATGAATTAGAAACCAAACATCAATATTACATTCGATCACCTTTTGCACGGATTCGTTTGGGCAACGAGTCTACATACTTTCGGAATGCATTTACGCCTAGAGAATGTCATTCTTTGATTATGAAGCTTTTTAGATCTTATAAATATTAGATGAAAAATAATTTAGTGTGGATACGTTTTTCCACCATTTCCTATACATTTTTTATGGTATTAAGATCCATCGCATTGACTACGGAAGATGTTGGAAGTCCTACTGATGTTCTGCTAACCAAATTTGAACCCTTCTGACAAGATGTATAGTTGTCATGAAGTATCCGTGGTAATCAGAGATAAATGCCACATTGCAGGATGCTCTTGATTAGTCAATGTATTGGTTGTTTGTTTACCTTAGTCGAACACCAGGTTACGACGTCCATTTCCATGCCAGTAGAACATGCCTCATATACTACTACTTCCAACAAAACCTTACACATTGCATGTAAGGCAAGATGGATTCTAGGCTACTTGGAGTTCTCATCAAATTCGACGTCTTACATCAGTGCTAAATAAGGTGTAACGTAATTCTCATCCGACCACATTACATGTTTCCAATTCTCAGATGTCCAGCGTCTTCTTACCCGACTTCACTGCAAACGAATTTTTGCATTTCCGGCAGAAATGAATGGTTTTCTTACAGAGGTAACTGACTATGCAATCCTATCCTCAGCAATTCTCTACACATGCTTCGAGCTGAAGTCTGTTGAGAAAAAAAAGGTTAACGATTTGTGTCAGTTGAAGCACAGCAGAATTCATGTTTTGCAGTACAATTCGTCGGAGAAGACGCTGATCATGCTCTAGGAAAACTGTGCTCAAACCGCAATTACGTCTTCTACAGAAGGATTGTGGACTCTGACTCCAACTTGTGAAAACCTTTGATATGGCTGTTTCTGAGAACTCAGTGAAATTTCTTGTCTCCGAAATTGAAGCTCCTGCGAAACGGGTACCAACAATAAGCTCTTCTTCACATGATGGAAGTTTATTCATCATAAAAAGCACTCTTACCCCTTCTTTATACTAACAATTTAACAACGTGTAACATGCGTCATAAAAATAAATTTCAATTTTTCATCCCTTGCACGCATTTAAATGCAAATCATAAAGGATTCTAATTCATCAGTCATTGTGTGTATCGACAGCAGAAAAAAAAATTATGAAAATATTTTTTTAGGGAAAAAAATTATGAGCCATGAATAACTTTATCATTGTGAAAAAATGCGTCGTTGGATTGTAACTGTACTCCTATTTAAAAAAATTATTATAATCAAATGCATAACTACACTGCTGGCCTCCCAAAATGCAACACCAAGAAGAACCAGAGATATCACAAAAAATTTATTTGGCCGATAACATGTTGTACGAAGATCAAGCGATTAAAATTACAGCCACTAGTGACGTGTGGATGATCACAAAATCAGTAGCTACTGCAGTTGCCATTGCTGGCTCTAACCGCTGCCATATCTTCGGCATAGAATCAAAGAGGCTTTGAAGCATGGACCACACGTTTTCAATTGACGATAGATCAGGAAAATGAGCAGATCAAATAATCAATTCAATATGATGGGTAAAGAAGAACTCTATAATATTGCGTATTACGTGTGGTCGCGCATTATCCTGTTGGAATATAGCTTAGAACAAGCTCTGAATGTATGGGAGGACCATGGGCTCCTACACATCAGAAAGTCAGCACTGGCTGTTCAGTGTACCGGCAATACGTATGAGATGAATGTGACAGTGAGATTCAATACCACCCAAAACCATGATACCAGGTGTAGGACTAGTGTGGCAGCAATGCATAAGGCAACAGAACAGCAGGCTCTCACCACGGTGTCTCCCAACTCGAAACCGACCATCACGCTGTTGCAGGCACGAGCGGGATTCATCAGTAAAGACAATGTCGTTCCATTCTGTTGTCCATGTTTACCGTTTTTTGTACCATTAGCGGCATAAACGCCTGTGGTTTTTGGTCAATGTTAAACGAAGATTGCGACCACTCCACTCTACTGCAAACAGCATCGAATGGTACGAGAAGACACTGAATGATGTGCAACAGACTGAATCTGTTTTTCTATGGTTTGTGATGTGGCTGCAGGATCCAGCACTGTCATGCTCACAATCCGCCTGTCATCACGAACAATGTTGCAACGAGGTAGGTGCATTGGTCTCCGTTGGTCCCTAGTTTCCTCCTGCATCCAATGATGACAGATCCGCATCACAGTGAATTGGTTCCGTCCAACGGATTGAATGATTTCTTCGAAGGATAATTTGCAATTTCTATAGGCTACTATTTATCCTCGGTCGAGTTCAGAAACTTGGTCATAAACGATAGATGTTTTCCACGACGAATAGGTTTACAGCTTCAGCACAAAAAAAAAAAAAAAAAAAGAAAGAAAGAAAGAAAGAAAACGGGCGGAAAAACAATTGCCGTATTTCAAATCTCCAATATATTCTCCCGTTATGTAGCGTTTGCGAGGGGCATTACTGTCGTCCGTGATGTGCGCCTCCGCTATAATGCTAATGATTTGCCTATTTCGTCACAGCCAACACATGATGCAAATATCATATGGTTTGCAAGTTTCTTTCATGGTGCTGCATTTTTTGTGGCCATCAGTGCAAATTATCTTTAAATTATGTGATTGTTCTTTATATGTACTTGGTTTGTTTAATAGAAATTCTAAAAGTAATTGAAAATGAAAATCCATTACTAGATTTATTTAAAAAAAATAATTCTAAACAACACTAATAATCGTATCTCTTTATTTTTGTATTTCTAGTGAATTCCTTTTAAGAATTTGCTCTCAACAAATGGTAGATAATCTCTTAACGTACGCTACGCGCAGTAGGGGCAAGATGACACATTCGGTGGTAGTATATTAATGGCTAGTTACACCGTCTGAGGATAAATTTATTCAATTTGTAATTATTTAGCATCACACACACACATGCAACTTCCCTCTTCTCCACAGATACATATAAAATTTTGCAATAGATTTGTCATAGTAATACTAATAATAATTTCAGGCAACAGCTATGATGAAAAACAACTTTGAAATTATTTACAGTCAAGAAGGTCAAAAATACTTTTTCTGCACAATAATTTGAATTTGAAAGCCTCTTTAACTACATAAACATTGACGTTTGATTATAGTCATTTTTTCTTTATGAATTATAAATATTTAAAAAACTTAATGAAACTTAAATATATATATAATGTTTTCTGGAAGTAATCGTAACAAGAGAGTATAGCCGAATAGAATAACGGATTTACTAACGTAATTTAACCATTAGGAGCAAATCTGCATTCATTTTCTTTCCCATTTTCTCCGTTAGAGAATTAGAAGAAATAATAATAGGAATGTTATAATCAAGTAAGTGATAAAAGGAAAAGGAAAATTATTTAACCCTGGAAACTGCGTAGGCGGTTTTAGGAAAATGTTCGTCTTTGTTTTCCAGCTAGTAACGTACATGCAAGCAATCGAGATATATTTTTCTAGGAATAAGAAGTAACTCTTTCCTAATATATGGTTTAATTCTTTATTGTAAGGAATGTGGAATGAAACTTTCATTTAATAAATTGCATTCATAATTCAAATTTACAGAAAAAGTAAGCAAAACTAGAATTTAAATTGCTATTAGTTAAGATTTTTACAATCATCTCTTATTTGATGACTAAGTCTCTTTGACACACCTATATGTTATAGAGATACCCAAATATAATATTAAATTGGAATTTGTGGACTAGAAAATGGTAACAGAATATTACCTATTCTAACACAAACATGAAAATAAACAAGGAAACAACAAGGAAACTACAAATTAAGTAAATATATATAAACAGAGGAGTATTAAACCCTTGATATAAAACATGAAAGTACAAAACCAATACTTAAATGTAAAATTTCTGTAGAATAAACCTCCAGAATAAAAACAAAGCTCTCAGGACGAAAATAGACATTAAGAAACTGAGTCGGGAGATAATGACAAATGCATGTGACTACTAGATTTATTTCTTTATTTGTTATTGGGATGACTTTCACAACGAAAACAAATACAAAAAATTCTTCAGTTTTACCTAAGTTACGTTTAGTTTTAGAAAGTGTACGTTTAGAAAGATTCGTTTAATAACAATCAAAAGTGAAAGAATTTCCTGTTAAGTACTAGCTATGCCATTCTGAGAATCCTTTTGGTAATTCGTTATACCCTTAAGGGTCGCATAATTTTGAAGAAAATGGTCATAAAAGTGCCTATTCTTTTATTTAAGAAAATTATATAAAACTAAGTGTATGTTCAATAAATGAATTTATTTTTAAATTTTGTGTAAATTTTTTAGTTTGAAATAACAAAATTAGTTGTTTAAGAAAAGCCAACATTTAGGGTTATTATGACTGAATGTTGGTTTTCTATCAAAGAGAAAAAACATGTGTTTTAAACATTAAAGGATAACTTTATTACACTTATGCAATGTTATGCAACACATTACTAATTTTTTTTGTGTGTGAGATAAATTTCAAAGCATGAGATAAAAATTGCCAATATCACAGGTAACAGAACAGATCCTTCACCACTGCTCTCAGGTTCACTAACCGAACTTTTTAAAAACAATCAATTCAAAATCACTCTCAGATCTCTTTATACTTAAAGTAGAATCCGTCTCACTTCCAAACTAACTTCATAATGTATACAATGGTAAAAAATATACATATTTTATCACAGAACGCAATCCACATGTATTCACGAAGACGGAACTAAGTAACTAAGCTAAGGTTACAAAAACATATTGCTAATATACACACTCTGACAATAAAGTTTGATGAATGAAGTCAGAACTGCAAACCTGTGAACACTGGCGAAACAAACGCTGCACATGTGTAGCGGAAGGTGTTATTCTTCTGCTCTCACCGTTATTCATTTCAGACTCATTTCTGTTCCATGTAAAACTTGTTTTATGAAGTGTTTGTTTAGTATGTTGGTTCTTAACTCAGAACAGAGAATCAACGAACAAAAGATCAATGTAAAGTTTTTTTTAAGCTTGTCAAAACACCAGAAGAAATGCAATTCTGATAGTTGTTTATGAAGATCAAGCACTGTCCATGAAGTTTGTGTACGAAAAGCAGGGAAAGTGTTTCTGTCAACCCCCCTAGCAGAAGACTGGCAACCTTCGTCAGTGACCAAAAATTTTTAAAAAGGGAGAAATTAATCACTAATTGTTAATAAACTGTACTCATGGCAGCTGATGAACTTCAATCGGTGCGATTAATCGTTACCCATAATTTAGAGATGAGAAAAAGTGGTTTCGATATTGACGATATTATTATTGACGACATTCCCTACATCCAACGAAACGGGACGAGGCTTTTGAACTCTATACCAAAAAAAGACTTCTTGTAAAATTTCCAAGACCTGTATAACAGATCTCAGCAGTGCATAGATATAGGAGGTGATTATTTGGAAGAACAGTAAGGTAACTCGTTAATATTTCATCAACGCTAACGTTAGAGGTTTATTCACCGAATTTTATTGTCAGAGGTTGTATATTTTTGATTGTGCTAACATTCAATTTAAGACAGTGGTTCTCAAACTTTCACTACTGGCAACCCAATTTTCAATCATAATTTTTATCGCGCCCCCCCAAAAATAATAATGTATTGAAAGCAATAATAATGCACTTAGGCGCTAAAGCTACAATACGATCATAATTGTAAACCGTACAAATTAACAAGATAAGTATAAAATTTTGTATATGTATTACTTTTAAGTAATATATATTTTTATATATATTATTTTTATATATATTTATTTATATATATTTATATAAAAGGGTGCTTTTTATTTTGTTTTAAAACTATAATTTATTTTATAATTATTTTTACTATACACGATAAAAATCACAATTCCAGTGCATAATTTAATAAAGAGAAAATATACTTACCTACTTTCATGGACTTTTCAATTTTTCTTTTGATAAATTGAGAAAAAATCCAATAAAACTAAAGAAAATGTTCCAAATGTGCGTGTCCTTAATAAAGGACGCAAATCGCAGACACTTTTCACTAACAATGAAGGAGCGTTATTTTCCAGCAAAACTGTCATATTTTGTTCACGTTATTGTAGTTTTGCTAACGTTCGATGAACTTTTTCTTCCTTGTGTCTTTTTGACAAGGCGAAGTGCTACATTTATTGGCTTCATAGTTTTCTTCATAGAGCTCTTTAGGCACCATTTGAAAATTTCAATTCAACTCAAGCGTTTCATGTCTATCACTTATCGCATATTTACTTTCGCTATCTTGATAAATATGCATGATTTCAGCAGGTTCTCCAATTGCTTGATCAGTAACTTCCTTCAATAGAGATCATAGATGCCCATGCCCATTTTTTTTTATATTCTGCTCATTTACATTTATATACCATAAAAGGCGTACAACACAGCAAACAAAACCACAAAATTGTTCATGGAGGAAAATATAGCATGTTCTAAAAAATAATTGTGTAAAACGTTTTTCATTATGCATTATATGTTTCAGAATACTCATAAAAATACATCTTGGCCATATAATCCTTCAAAGTGCTCAATATGCTTATCCATATATCATAAAACTCATTCATGTGGAAAAAAAGCAACAGAAAAATATTATTTACAACTTTCCTAAAAGAAACAAAGACGGAGTGAAACACCACTAAGTTTGAAGGTCAAATATATGATAATCAAAAGTTAAAAAGAAACGTAATAAAAAAAAAATCTCTCATCGTGGGATTAGAGTAAAGCAAACAAAATGTCTTTTTTTATTTGGTTATAGAATCAAAGATAGCTAATGACCGTTTGAAGTGGAATCTTTTATTTTTGATGATCACCAGATGATAAAAATAAATTATATCAGTGCAAAATAATGTGTATTTTTTTAATTATGTCAGAAAACATTTTGTTTTACTTCATTCCAAAAAAATTATTTTTTAAACCTTTTATTTTCAATATGCTAGCGCCCCCCCCCCCAAAGGGAGCGCGCCCCACAGTTTGAGAAACACTGATTTAAGATTAAAAAAACTATCTCTAAACACGTTACTAATAATCTGATGCTGTCATCTGGTGAGAAATAAACATGATTCCCGTCATGAGAAATACATAGTTTTAATCTTATTAGCGCGTTACTTTTGTGAATACTCTAGTCCGGAAATATCTCGGGCGCGAGGAACAGAGGGGGAAATTTCACCCTGTGATTTTGACGGGAGAGAGAAGGAAGGGGTTATATATATAAAATATGCTTATTTAGTTTCACAAATTTATTCACAATTCTTTTTCTCGACTAACTTTTAACAGAACAATGATCAGTCATCCTTTTCTACATAGATTTATCATTGGAGTTGTTCCTTTTAAGGCCAGGTCGAAGGATGATTTAAGTACATTGAGCCAGCATTGTGTCGATAATAAACTTCATTCATTAGTGATAACACCGCAAAAGAAGAGCACCTTCATTGACCAATGTATGTACACAAATTTAAATATGATGGAAACTCTAATGTGTCTCAATGAAAATTTCGAAATGCCACTTTAAACACCGTCAGATATTCCAGAAGATAACACATTTCTATGAAGCACAATTCTCCGAAGAAGAGTCACTAAACTCGAACTCATGGCACACCAGCTACAAATACAATCACGTGATACAGTTAAAGTGAATAATTTATCTCCAGAAAATGCTTTGTGGTATTGGTTAGAGGCTTAGCTACAGCCAGTAGTTAAGTAAGGTGCTTTTGAACTATTGAGATATTCTTTTTCTAAGAATGGAAAATAAATCCGACATAAAACAGGATTTCACATTCGTTAGCTCGGAAAATTAAATCAAACTTACGCTTAGAAAAAATATATTCATTTTTACGATTTAAAAAGTGTAAAAATTGAAATATATATATATATAAAGAACAGTGTCAAAAAGCTAGAAAATTAAACAATCTGATTTTGAAACCTCTATATTCAATAATATTAAGAAAATTCCAAGCTCAAAAACTTCTACATACTTCAGAAAAGTTATTGTCTATGAACTAGTACTATGGAGGTCAAGTAAGGTACATGACTTCAACCTTTCCCTCTGAGAAAGCTATTGTGTGTAATAGAACTTTCACAAATATATCAGGTAAATACTCATAAATACCCCTATAATACATTATGTAAACATAATACAATCTGTTCCTGAAATAAATTAATTTTCGGTTTTATGCTGCCAGTAATTTATTAGTTACTTGAATAACTGTCTATTTTGCTCAACATTGAATGAATAACCAATGTATAATAACTTGAATGCTTCAATAGGAAAAGTAATAAATGAAGTGTAACTTTGGACAATGGTCATTTATTTCACTTTCAGCATCATTTCTTTCAACTTCAATTCGTCTTTCCTAAAGAAATATCCATGGGATTGTGTTATACAGTAATGTTTCTGTTTTTGTCAGATTATTCGATCATAGAGAAACAGAGAATAAAAACTAGTAAAAATAGAAATATGGTCTCTTGAACACCGAAGATATCCACATATTTCTATATTTTATTTTCTTTTACCAGTGAAAGATGTATTACTTTGTTGCATTGAGCTTAGGTTATAGGTAAAAGGAATCAGTTGCAATTCCCAGTAAGAAAAAGAGAAGCATGTCCTCATCATCATCTTGAAAAAGGTGGATTTGCTTTTTTTTAGTTTAAAGACTGGAAAAGAACTTATGGAAAATAAAATTTGAAGGTAATAAATACTTAGATAAAAAAAAAGAAAAAAAATGATGTGTTTTAAATATACAAATTGAAAAACTAAAGATTAAAATCAAAATCTGAGGATAATGTATGGGAAAATATGATTAACATATATATATATATATATATATTTGGCCTATTTCTATACTGAAGACTTTGCAGCTAATCCCTTAACTGCCACTGTCGTATATATACGTTTCACTCAACTACTGCGTCAAATGCTTCGGACGTACATGTCCTTTCCTAAACACGATATTTTTCGTTCAGCTGTTTTATGTATAACTATTTCGAAGGTCTTAGAATGCAATAAAATCACATTGTTAGTGTTTGTGCACTTTTTATATATTTCAGAGAAAAATTTACTTATTTATGCGTTTCTTTTTCATTCCAATACAAGAGTGCTTCTCAAACTTCCACTATTTGCGACCCAATATACAACCATAATTTTCTCATCGCCCCCCTTCACACAATAACAGTGTATTAAATTCAATAGTGCTATACTTTGACGCAAAAGCTACAATATGACTTTAACCTCTTAAGTGCCCCCGGAGTAAATAAACGTGTCACTCATCCAAAGCGTTAATTTCCCTGGACGTATTTATACGTCTTTCCGAAGTACGATATTTTCTGTGCATTGCTATCCAGAAAATGATTCCGAAGGCTTTGGAATACAATATAGCTTTACAGGATTTGCAAAGGATTTACTTATTTCAAAGGATTTGCTTATTTATTTCTTTTCTTCCCCTCTTCTCTCAATACATCAAATACGTACGCCTACGTGGAAATTGGTAGCATTGGGAAGCGAATCACGTAACTTTTAATCGGCAGTGAATGGATTAATTATAAACCGTTCAAATTATCAAGATACGTGTTAATTGTTGTATATAATTTTATATATGTCAGGTCCATGAGGTCCCTGGTAATTGTTAAACTTTTTCTTTACTTAACATTGTTAAATTAACTATTAAGTACATTGTGCTGTTCTGGTACAGTTATAAGTGTCTTATATCAGTGCAAATGTGTATTTTTTTATTTTATTATGTCAGAATGTATTTTGCTTGTTTACTTTCAGTAAATTAATAATTTTTCTAAATAATTTTTTGTTTTCGACTTTTTAATGTGTTCGCTCCCCCTTTGTAGAGTTATAATTCCCCCCTTGTAGAGTTATCATGCCCCCCTAGTGGGGTGAGCCCCACAGTTTGAGAAACGCTGCAATACAGCATATACGCTCGTCTGTGTGAAAAACAGTGGCACTGGTTAGCAAATCACGTACATTTTAATGGGTAGTTAAAAGGTTAAAGTAGTTTTTTTTTTTTGAAAATAAGACCAAAGTGTTTTAAAATTAGATTTTTGTTGGTTTTGATCTACTTTACTCACCATTTAAAAAAGTGGAAGTACATTACCATAAAATTACTTTGCATCTTTTAAAACAAAATCTAATCAATATTCATTTCCATCACTAAATTTGATGCAAAATGTTACGATGTTGTTGTTGATGTTGCCGTGTATGACAAAATACAGAGGTTGCAGTAATAAAACATATGGATGTAGTCAGATATTGCCAAAGGCGTAATTCACTGCCGTGGCAACCTCCATGGCACTATCCGAGAAAAGAGTGTCCATGCTGCAGTCATTGCCTATTTTAAAAAGGGTACCAACAATGAAAGGACAGCTAAAAAGATGTTTGGGATCCAGTTGCGTGCCGGGGCAGTGCCTACATTCCACATATGATCTGGAAACATTGGGCAGATTCTTTAATTTAATCTAGAAAATGTCTAGTTTGAATATTTTTTCGCTATCACAAAATAGTATTTTACCTTTTGATTTCGAACAACAATGTTTCCTATGTTCTCTCTGGTCTCAAGAATATCTGGGCTTCTGAAAGTTATAAATATCTTTTGTCAAAAAAGCAAACTTCAAATGCCAGAATATCACAGTTGCATTTTATAATTTAAATTATATTAATTTATTATAAAGATCTGTATTGCTCAACGAAACATCAATAAATTTCTATGTAAATTTATTTTTATCAATATCGTTAAAGTATACGGAAATACACATTTTCAAAAAGCAAATCACTCATACACACACAAGTAATATTTTAATTATAAATTTTAGAAAATTGTTCGTTCCGTAAGTTTTGTCAGTTTTAACTGTTCTTTTTTGAATCTGTAATGGAATTTTTATATGACAGTAAAATTAAGCATAAACTCATAAATTATATAATACATTAAATGAATATTTTCATTTAAAACTGAAATAAAAGTGCAATGTGAGTGAAGATCATTTTAAATTAGGAAATCTACGGATAAAAAAACCCTCTAAAATTTGATATTATTATCAAGAATAATAAAAAAAAATCTAATAATGATACTTTAAAAGATCTAATTTTAAAATAAGTTTTGTTTTCCTGGTCAGAATTATAATTGGTTCTCATATTGTATTACAAACAGTTCAAACGTAATTTTTTATTTTTTTATTTTCCGTGGTATTTTCATGCTAAGAATATGAATTTTGAAAAATAAATACAAAGAAGGATATTTTTCCAAATTATCCAATATTAATTATCTTCGGTATCCAATATATTTTCCAAATTTTCAAATTATATTTTTCCAAATTATATTACAAATTATTCAGCAGTAAATACGCGTTCTTTAAATTCGTATTTAGTTTTACATAAATACACACTTACGTGCAATTAAACCTGAGAGCAGTAAAGACATATTCTGGTTATTAAAGTTATAATCAAGGTATTTCTCTAAGTTTATCTCAGAGCATGCATAATACATATAATAATCAGTACATGCAATAATAAATCATGCAATGAATTGGTTCATCTAATTGATTCATTAAAAAAAGCAAGGAAGCGACATATACTGGAGCTCTTTAAAAAGTTTTTACAGCCAAATACTAACAATGAATAACAAGCCTGAGTAGATTTGGTACTGCTTGTTTTAAATGCGCAGCGAAACCCTTATGACGTCCACTCATACAAGGAGAACCTTAATAGATTTTGAAAAAAATATAACGAAAAGGAATTTATTTCTCTGGAAAAGAAAACTTATATTATTTCTCGATTCCCTTTTAATATCTGTTTTTAAATTTTTAGCAAATAATAAATCTTGATGACTTATTTCTTCAATTATGTTTCAAAGGTATGAAGGTATAGTGTTTCGTTATTTGATAGAGTTGATTCAATCATATGAATGTGTTAAATCTGCAATCTTTAAATAACTGCACATAGTGATATTTCAGCGTCTTTAACTGTTTCACCTATTTTCTTTGTTCTGAGTTATTACTCAGATAACCTTTTATTCATAATGTGTTGTGATAAAGAACAGTTTTCATTACATCTTTGAATGCTGGCAAGATTAATTTCTTCACAAATCGTGTGAGCGATTACAATGAAATATTATATAACTTTTTATTTGAATATTAATCCACAAACAATCTGATGTTTCAGAAATCATAAAGAGGAAACCATTACGGCAATTATAAACCGAAAAATTTCCTTAAAAATTTTCCTTATATAGAACTGGTTAGTTAAAAGTGGGTAAAAATACAAAAAAATTACTAAATCCTCAAAGCTATCCTTGCCTTTTAAAAAAATTTTTTTAAGCATGTTTCAGCTTGTATGTGTTTGCTTGTGTTGTGATGCTGATGCTGATTTTTCTTTGTGAAAATGTCATTGCAAGCTCGGATACTTTTGTCGAGCCATGCTTGTTCGCGTGAATCGCATCTTTGCTAACACTAGTCGCTGACGATAGTAAACCGAATCCATACGTATATCTAATGCTACTTAAAATTTTAAATCTTTGTTTATGCGATAGCAATAAGGCAAACATTTTAATTAGCTGTACATAAATTATTTATTTATCAATAAACAGAAGAGTAACAAAAACTCAGTCATGCACTCGTCCCCCAGAAGCAGATGAAAATGAGGTCGAACTGTGGTTCCAGAACGATATCGTGCAAATTGTGCCAGATGCAGAAATTATTGCTGCTGTCACTTCCTTTCTGCCTTCGTCAGTGGCTCGACAGCTCAAGATGGGCCTTGGCCTTCTAGAAGCCTTCTTCCTGCTAGTGTTCTCCATTTCTTAGCTCTCAAAACTAGGAAATCTTTTTCTATGTCACCATTTCATCTAAGCCTTAGCCTGCCCTTTCTTCGTATGTCAATCGGGTGGACA
This sequence comes from Trichonephila inaurata madagascariensis, assembly GCA_019973955.1. Classification (NCBI taxonomy): domain Eukaryota; kingdom Metazoa; phylum Arthropoda; class Arachnida; order Araneae; family Nephilidae; genus Trichonephila; species Trichonephila inaurata. The sequence goes on from BMAV01026973.1 coordinate 245,908, forward strand.
TTGAAGACTTTTTAGTGGTGCGGTTTTCGTCCATTCAGACAACGTGATATGCCTACTTAATTCGTTGTATTTTGATGAAGTTAACAATGTCATATTCTTTATATGATTTATAGAGCTCAAAATTTGATCTTCGCCACATTCCATATTCCTGAATTCCACCAAAAATAAATCTTAAAGTCTTCTTTTTATATATACTTATCATGTTCTCATCTGTTCGATCCATGGACCAAGTTTCACATGTGTAAGTTTTAATAGTGATCTTAAAAGACATTTATACAATAGAGCCTTTGTTTTTCTTTTGATTAAATTCGATTTCATATATTTTCGTATTCCATTAAGACATCTATTAGTTTTAGTAATTCTCTTTTGGATTTCAGTAGTACAATCGTTTCTAGTGTTGATTTCCGAACCTAAGTAAATGAAACTATCAACAACTTCAAAACTATATTCTTCGATATTATAGTGATAATTGTTAAAACATGATTAATTGCAAGCATGTGTTGGTCTTATTCTCATTGGTTTTCAGTTCGATTCTCACGGCATATTTCTCTAAAGATAAGAAGGCTTGTATTAGTTTGGTGGGTGTTTGCGCAATGATATCAATGCCACAGTTAATGTAAAATTACGCAGGAAAATGTTGAAGATGTTTATGTTGAGAACACCATGCAAACTCTGAAAATTATTGGTATTGAAGTATTGAAGGCTGTCGAAACCACCCTTCAGCATTTTGAACAAGGTGCGTTGGTAAATGACTTACCAGTCTTTCACGAAAAAGACGCAAAATGCATGTGCAGTACGGAAAACAACAGAACACAACGCATTTTTTAAAAAAATGTCTTTGATTATTAAAATTATTGTTGTAAATACGAATTGTAAATAAAACAAATATTGAAACTCCTATTATGAATGTCTGATGCCCAATAAACTATTAAGATTTCCATATTTTTTCAACTTAGTCAAAATATAAACAGAAATCCAAAGTATAATAAATTATCTAAACATGTGCATTTGTTCCATAAATATCATGGACCTAATTTTTAAAAAGAACTCAGAGCCGTTAAAGCAAATATTAAATTTCAAAGTTTTATCAAACATAATTTTAAAAAAAAAAAAAAAAAAAAAAACGGACTTAAACCGCCATCTAATGCCTTGTAAAAATTAATATAACAACATTCCAAACTCCGATCACAACAGTGTGATCATGGGTCTCAGAGCAGGGAAAGCAAAATCACATATATGATACAGTGGAACCTGGAGGGAGAAACACTTGATCACTTATGTGTGACCATGGTCTTGAATGGGTTAAAAAGCAGATCTCTTCATAGAGCAAAAGCGATGACTCATTTTTAAAGAATAACAATCGTTTGTTCTTACTGACTCATTTTTGATTCTGTAAAAACAAACGATTCCTTTTCATTCTTATCGTAACCAGACATGTCAGAACCATAAGAACAGAAAATATTATACTAATGGGGTACTAATAAAGCTATTAATTAAAAATTAAAAACGATGTATTAGTTGTTATTTTAAAGATTTGTATCATTTCAAACCACAAGTTTATGTGAGAATAAAATTATCTTTTTGTATTTGCCAAATAATATTTTGAAAGTTTTGCGTCTATTTTATTTTAATCATCATGGCGAAAAGAGAGAGTACTTTCTTTTTATTAAAATGAAAGAATTTTCTTTAAAATTCGTAATTGTTTTTTTAAATATAACGAAATTTTTTGTACTGTTCATTCAGATATTATCAATGATAGTAAATTGCAAATTTTAGCGTATTTGATTGCATTAAAGACTTTCTATGATTTTTTTTAAAG
>BMAV01026974.1:458-25018 GCA_019973955.1 Trichonephila inaurata madagascariensis
TGCCTACAATTGTAATAGTTTCTTAGATAATCTTCAAAATTGTAATTCTGGCAATAATAAAATTCCTTTTTACAAAAGATGTGGCGACAAAAGATGTAAAACTTGTAAAATGATCCATAATGATCAAATCAAAGAGGATTCTAAATTTACCTTCTGTAAGACATATAACTGTATTTACTTATTGACATGCAATAAATGCCAATTTAAATATATAGGACAGACATCAAATAAAATTAATATTAGAATTTATCAACATAGGTCAGACACTAAATATTTTAATAGTATTAAAAATTCAAATAAAATAGAAATAAGACACTTTAGTACACATGGTTTTGATCATGTATCACTCAATATTATTAAAGTTGTTCCTAATATTAAAGATAGATTATGGTGGGAAAATTACTATATTAAATATTATAATGCAATTTATCCTTATGGACTTAATGTATTATACCAAGGAAAAAATATTCTAAATGCAATCAAACTAAATTCTCAAGAGATTTACTACAATAATAAGGTTAATATAATATCTAATAAAAGAAAAAATAGAGGGGCTAGAACTAAAAGATTAAGTAGAGACCAAAAAGTCCTTTCAGATAGTATTATAGATATTTGTAATAGATTTGATAACAATTTTAACATAAAACACATTAAATCTTTTATGTTTGGACTCAGTAAGACAGAATTATGTATTACAGAAGATGTACTAATTTCAAATAAAATTAAAGATTGTCATGCTTTACATATTATTAAGGACATTCATAAATTTTTGAAACATAAACATAACATAATTGTTAATGTAAATAAGGATTATAAAATAGAATACTGTACACTTTTATATATGAATAAATCATATGATAATGTTAATTTTTCTGACATATTTAAAAAACACATGTCATCTTTCCCAATACAAAATATCACTATTAAAAAAGCTTTTAAATACAATAAAAAAATAGGTAGATCAATTTTTAACTATAATGTGCCTATAAAGCAAGATAACTTAATATGTAAATGTAGTGAATTTAAAGATTTCATTGATCAACATCACAAGCATGTTGTTACTGGTGATCTCAATATTGTAAAAGACAATAATCTTAGAAATATTATGAATAAAGGTACTGGTTTTAGATTAATGATTTCGAATAATAATAAAATTATCAAAAATCAGTTATATAATGATATTGAGCATTTTATATACAAAATAGCTATTAAATATAGTATGCCTATAGAGGCATTCACAGAATTCAAAGATAAAATTACAAAGCAGCTTAATAAATATAACTATGGTATAGATAATAAAATCTTTTTTAATAATATTAAAAGTCAGATTAAAAATTTACAAAATAAATTTATTATAGTTTATGTTGATAAAGTGCCAGGAAATTTTGCATTCATATGTAAATACTATTATAATTTATTGATCAACAATTATTTCGCTAATAATACAGCTTTTATTAAGTCTTCTGTTTCTGATAGAGAAATAAATAAACGTATCTTGGCTTTTCATAAAAAGTTAAAAATTCAAATTAATAATAATTTTAAATTTCCACATATATTTCTAACTCCCAAATTTCATAAAGACCCAGTTAAATTTAGGACAGTTACAAATGGTTTTAATACATATATCAGCAAAACAGGCAAAATTCTCCATGAAATATTGCATGAAACAATAAATAACCTTAATTCCTCAGCCATTCTTAAAAATAGCAAATCACTTGTTGAGAAAATGAAAGATAAAAAAATTTATTCAGTCTATAGTTTAGATTTTGAAGATCTCTTTAACTCTATTAATATTGATGATTTGATTAATATACTTGTAAATTTACATAAAGACAATTTATTTAATAATGTTAATTATGATAGATTTGGTTCACTACTTAGGTTTGTACTTAAAGAGAACTATATATATCATAAAGGTAACTATTATCAGCAGATTAAAGGATTGCCACAAGGTGGCCCTGCGAGCAACTGTCTTGCCAATTTATACTTACATTATTTTGAAAGTAGTTACATTAATAATTCTAAATTTTATATTTATCGTTATATAGATGATATAATCATCTTTGGCAAACAAGCCAATTTTATACCTAACATTAATTTTTATCCACAATATCTTAATTTAATACAGATAAATAATAACAACAATGAAGCAAATTTTCTTGACATACATGTCAAATTATATGATAATGTAATAGTTTCTAATATTTATGATAAAAGAGAAGTATTTAATTTCAATATTATAAAAGTTCCTCATTGGGAGAGTAATGTACATGTTTCTATATTCAGAAATATTGTTATTAATTATATACAACGTAATAAATTTCTTGTGTCAAAAAAATCAGACATTATAAATAACTATACACATTTTACTAAATATTGCTTAAATCAGAAATACCCAATTTATTTTATTAATAGTTATATAAATAAAGCTATTCAAAATAGTTAGGATTAAAATTATGAGATTGATAATAGCTTATTACTATAAACAAATATTTTGTTATAGTTATCTCCATAATCTAATATTACTATTATTTTATTCATATTTACTCTGGTGTTATTATAGTTATGCTATAATATGCAACTATTTTTAATTTATATCCATTTTTAATCTTTTGTTAAGTGCTACATTTCAGCCACTCTTTTGATTTAACTCTGTATTAGGGTATAGAATCTGGCAACAAATTGAATGTTTCCACTCAGATTTAGCGCGGGCTTTGCATGTGTTAGTGCAATTTTTAGGTAAGTTACCTCTATCTCGTAATGGATTTAGATATTTCTATCCATTATTTCCTATTGGTTTTTGCTCAGTGTTATTTACAAATAAAGGGGGAAGGTTGGCTGGCCAAAAAACATGTTCAACCCCACTTTTATATAAATTAATTTTTATATACTAACTGTCCTAAGTCAGTAATGTTCATGGCACTGCAGCATCCATTTTATATTTATTATCTCGATTACTCTTTTGTCCTTCATTGTGTGATTTTCCTGCTGTCTATGTGTTTGTCGAGTTTATTGTTTGAATGTGATCTCTCGTTAGTAGAGAATTGACCTATATATATATATAACAGTATATAAAAAACACATATAAAAAAGTAAAGGAACATCTTATTTATTTAAATCACAAAAAAGTGTAAATATCGCTATTCAGTCTGTGATACTAGTACAAATTTTTGAAATGTGATCATAAAAAAACAATGCATCAATTGCACTATCAGTGAGCCTGGAACGTAATTTTGTGCAATAATTTCATCCGAATTACCTTTTTTTCTAAATAATCTAAAATCTCCGATGGCTTGGGCTTAGAAAATGTGCTAAAATTTGTATCTTCGTCGCAATTAGATTCTTTCCTCTTTAACAATTTTGTATCATGTTTCGTTTTTAGATGTGTATGAAGTCTCCGTTTGTACTTCCTCCATTCATTTTAATAACACTAGAGCATTATTTACATTGTGCCTCTATATTCTTTTCATCATATAAATCATGAAACCAAACCGAAGTATTATCAACTGATTTTTTATGTTCTTTAAAGTTATTCTCATTCATTATTATGGGTTATTATTTATGAGTATATAATTATAATAATTTTAAAAATTATTTTGAACCCAAGTATGATATACAAATACAGTGTGAATAACAAACTCACCATTTTAAAAAATATCAAAATATTACGCACTTTCTTCATATTTATGACCTTATTTTCACAGATATGAATATCAGTCTACAAATCCTCAGCGTGTGCAGTACCGCTGTGAGCGGTAACTGGATATTTTTGGCCCGCCTCTTTGGATGATTCACATATTTTATCACTTCTCTTGACTGTGCGATACAACTTTGTATTCACAGTTTAATTAATTTCGCCCGTTAGGGAGACACAAAAATAAAAACATATATTATTTTGCGATGTTGGTGATCCCTGAATATATAGTGGAGACAATTTTAAGAAAAATTTCTCTAATAAATACCGAAAAACCGGTATTTAAACTTGTAAATACCGGTATTTCAAAATTGCACAAATCGCTCAAAATACCGGTATTCGGTATCCTAGTATACCGGTATTGCAATTCCTATATATATATATATAATACAAATGAGTAAAATGTTACACCCCACAAATAGAGAAGAAAAAAAACACAATTTTTGTGCTACATTAAAACTAGAGTGCCATTTTCCACAACGCTGTTTTTCAAAGATTGTATCTACCCGTTGCAGATTTATCTGCGTTCTTATTAGACATTTCTCTAGTGACAGTTTTACGTTTTCTTCAGACTGATTTTAAGACTTAAAAATGTAAAATGTTTTCAGTTTTCTCAATGAAAAAAATTCAATAATTTGTAAAGATACGTTTTATATTTCTCTTAACTTTTCATTAGAATTTCGTGTATAAAACTTTTTGATATTAATATCTATAATTTTTTAAAACTATAATATACAAAAACATTAAATCGCTGAATACAGGGTGATTCCTAAAGAAATATACAGTTTCGATGCACTATATATCAAAAACAATATACGATATTATATGTTACCTGTAACAGAATTGTAAGACATTATTCTAAGTTTTGTTAGAGACAGTCATAGATGTTCTATGTGTGAATTCTTAGTCCCACGAGACACATTGAGCCAGTAATCCATTTTCTCCTAAACGCATGTTGGGGTATCTGAATCAAGTTCATCGATAGCGGCTTGATACGCTGTTTCAGCCCTATTAAATCGACAAAAAGGGATGGAATTAATACCTTAACCTTTATGTACCCATACAGGAAGAAATCACGAGGTCTTAAGCCCCTACACAAATGTAGCCCCCCACCACCTATGATCCTCAAATATGGATAGTATATAGCATACGTAGTCAAATACTCGTACAAACAATAATCTGAAGCAAATAAATATATCTTACAATCACACAGATCATCTCTACAGATTGCCGCCTTTTGAGTGCAGAAATAATGATGGTGAATCTTTGTAGGCCTAGACCCATTGACGTAACTTACACCTTCGCATTGCGGGGGGCAGGTATTCTAGGGGGCCCAAAGGCTAACTGACACCAAGCAAGTATTGGGGCTTGGGGTCCAAAAGCTGACTTTGCAAAAAAGGGCCGTTATATTCTCCGTTACACCACTGCCTAGACCTATACTTGGACCATGGTCATCACATTTAGCCAGTTGACATACTGTCCAAAATTTTCAGTTTTTCGTATAATACAACCGGAACTAACATTTGACTGTTGAAATTATTCGAATCATGATCTTATTAAGGCTGAGTCGAAAATGAGATGAGGTTCCCATTGTCGTGAGGCCCTGGTTCCGGGCCCAATTGGCCCATGCCATAAGATGCCACTGGTTTCAAGTCAGGTTCAACTAGTCTGTCAATACTGTGAGTAGCATGTTGTAGTCCACGGTTCAACTAGTCCATCAATGAGAAAAAAAAAGAGGTTCATTTATATAAACTTGCATGTAGGCCGAACAGTGTGGTGGTGCACCATTAAATTGGAAAACGTTGTCAAAGCCGCTCTGTAACTGTGGCAACATATCCAAAAAAAAGTGGCTCCCGTGACAGTTTGCTCTTGGAAAAAAGGGGCTGAACACTTTCTTTCTGAATACTACAGGCAACATATTTATCTTAGGGTCGCATTGATGTTATCTTAGTTAATATATCACACACGTTTCAGTATAGTTATTGCCTGCGTCACTTCCATCAGGGACCAGAGTACAGCTATCTCACGGTTCGCTGAGATGGTGCATGTCTTTGACTGTTTCTGTATAACAGCATCAGAAAAGTGTATACTTCTTTATGAATCACTCTGTATATACAGTGGGCAAACACAGTTTTAAGACTGGGTCTGTAAAAAGAAATGGGAACAAGAAATTAATTCCAGTTGTGGTTTTTTTATTCAAAATAGGATCCTCTGGTTTCAATGCACTTGTTACAGCGATTTATTAATGAATCGAACGCCTGTTGTAAATCACTTTGCGAAATGGCCCGAAAAGCATGCGTTGAAGCTACTTGTATGGTCGAAATATGCTCAAAAGAGCACTTTCTTAACTTTATTTTAAGTTTTGAGAATAAGGAGTAGTCACAGGATGCTAAATCAGGTGAATACAGTTGATGATTCAACATACAGATATAATTTTCCCCCCAAGAATCGAGGAACAATAATAGAGGTGTGACTAGGTGCATTGTCGTACAACGAACACCAACTACATTCAGGCTGATATTCTGGATGAATGCGATGAATTTTGGCCATTGAACACTTTAAAACAACTAGTTAGTGCTGACCTGCAACTGTTTGTTCGATTGGGACAAATTTTTTGTGTACAATACCCTTACTGTCGAAAAATGTAATGAGCATTGTTTTGATTTTGGATGGAAATTTCCTTAAAATTTTTTGACTTCGATTCCGCACTTTGTCGCTTTGTTTCAGAACTATATTGAAAACACCAAGATTCATCACCTGTTACAATGGACTTCAAGAAGTTTGGATCGTTTTCAGTGGCTAAAATGATATCTCTGCAATGAGCACTTCTCATTGCTTTTTGTTCAGGGGTTAAAGTACGTGGAATAAATTTAGCACACATTTTCGTTTTGCCCAAATCTTCATGCAAGATGATTCGAATCGTTTTTTGTTGGTCTTTAAAAAGTCTTTCATCAATATCAGTGACGCACAGTGATCGTTTGCCACGAAATTTCGTACTTTCACAATAATTTCAGGTGTCCTAGATGAAATTGGCATTCCACTTCATTGATCATCTTCGACAGTATCTCTTCCATCCAGAAAACGTTTGAACCAAACAAAAAAACATTTGATCTATACTTAAACAACAGTCACCTTAAACTTGCTTCATGATTTGTTATGTTTCCAAAGCATTTTTACAAAGTTTTGCGTTACATTTAATCACGGCTGTAACGAACTTTAGATCCGTTCTGAAACTAGGTGGCAACGCTGACTGATCCGAAGGACTGCGATTGCGCGGGTGCCACGCCATGGTCATTCAGTGATTTCCTCTCAACGAGAGAGGTTATTGAGCTCCCCCAGTGGGCTTAGTGTGGAGTTTTGGATTTCGATTATTGTCTGGTAACGAGAGAATACGGTAAACCAGTGTTTCTCAAACTGTGGGGCGCGCCCCCTTAGGGGGGCGTGATAACCCTACAAAGGGGGCGCGAGCATATTGAAAAGTCGAAAACAAAATATTGTTTACAAAAATTATTAATATACTAAAAGGAAACAAATAAAAAATGAAATGCACATTTACACTTATAAATATATCAGTACTGCGCAATGAATTTTATAATTATTTTAAAAATACTACGTTAAGAACAAGTTTAATAATTTTCAGTGTCCCCATAGGCTTGTCACATGTAAAATTAAAAACAAAAATTAACACTTATCTTGATAATTTTTTCGGTTTATAATAATTCTCTTAAATGCCGATTAAAAATTACGTGATTCGCTCCCCAACGCCACCGTTTAACATGTAGAAGAGCGTATCTAGTGTATTGGGGATGGGGAAGGGGTTAAAGGAATAAAGAAACAAATAATCTGAAATAAGTAAATCCTTCGCAAATACAATCAAGGTAATTTTATTGCATTACAAAGCCTTCGGAATAAATTTATGGATAGCAGTGCACATAAAATATCGTACTTCGGAAAGAAGTATATACACGTCCGGGGCAATTAACACACTGGCTGAGCGAGATGTTTATATACGCCGGTGGCATTAAAGAGGTAAAAGTCGTACTGTAGGTTTAGCTTCAAAGCATAGTATTATTGAATTCAATGCATGGTTATTGTATGGGGGGGGTGATGAAAATAATGATTGAATATTGGGTTGCGAATATGGAAAGTTTGAGAAGCACTGCGGTAAACTCTACCAAGGAGTTTTGAGTGAAAGTTATTGCATCTGCCGGAGGCAGATGTGTTGGATGCCAGCCCGGTCCATATTTTTTCTCTTTCTAAAACTATCTACGAGCTAAGAAGATTCAGTATTTACCTAAAACGTGTAAAAAGTGTAAAAATTTTTGGTGTCTGTGTACTGTCCTATGTGTTTGAAAATAAATCATAAAAAATCAATCAAGTTTCCTCCATTAACAAAGCAAGAACATCACGCGGCTCTTTTCTCCATCTTAAAAAATCAACATGAAAAAAATTCACTCTTGCAATGAACCCTCTTCTTTTCTCAGCTACTAAACTAAATACGCACAATTTGTTGAGAGCGTGTCAGCAGACCATGGATGTTATGACACATGGGAATTTACACTCATGGTGCTATTAGAACCTGCGCTGTGGCACGAGTTTTAAAACTTATTTGACGTACAGTGTATGTAAGTATAAATAAACATGATAAAATTTGATTTTATGCTTGTTTTGAAAACTGATTAATGGAATGATTAAACTGGTTTAACATAAAATTAGTGATTAAACCATATGCGAAAACTATAAACAAGTGCATGCTTGTCTTGCAGTAATAATTTCAAATTAATTATTCGAAGTTGTATTTATGTTCCTTCATATGAAGTAAAAAACAAGATAGATGACTGAAGAAAAAAAATAATAATCAGCTACGTTCCTATTTGAAAAGTTTTCATAATTATCGGTACTGTGCTCTTGAAAACTGCTTTGTTATATGAATAAAGAGATGTCGCTGTTATCAGTTCACCCTCTTTGTACATTTATTTAAAAAGGACGAAAGGAAATACTTCAAAAGTAAAAGCCAAAGTAAATATATCCTACAAATTCATTTTATTTTAGTAAGAGGTTTAAATTTGGTAAATATTTACTAATTTGGGAAAGCAGGTACACTTTTAACGTTAATCGTTCAAAACTTTCATCAGTCATTTTGCATATTTTGACACATATTAATAGACTATTAGGGGTATTTTGCATATATATATATATATATATATATATATATATATATTAAAAGTTATAATATATTAAATATTATTATGAAATATTATTTATAAACTGTATAAATATTGCAAATGCAGACATTAAATAGAAAATTATATGCAAATTTGCATTGAAAAATGCATACGCTTTCGCTAGTTTGATATCACTAGTGAAAAGTTCTGTCATCAATGTCGCCAAACGCCTTCAGTTCCGTCATTCGCACATTTCCGGAAGTATTAACGTGTAATTAGAGACGTTTTGCATAAATTTAAATAAATAATCACAATAATTACAGGAAATATTCACTAAATGTTTTATGATTCTTTTATTTTATTAATACAATTTCAAACTCCTTATAAGACTTCTTTGATAAATATGCGGACTATCACCTACTTACATACAGCAAGAAAGAAGGAAAACCTTTTTTTTTAATACGACTTATTTAGCCATCTGGTTTAGAATTACATGAATTCCATTCAAAAAAATGGAACAAGAAACGCGTGGAATGTTGCTTTTTAAATTTTTCCTCTGAATTTTATATTCGAAATCAACTTTGTTTACTTTTCAAATTGAATTTGGTCTTTTATTTACTCGTATTTCTCTCACACAATGAAGAAACAATTTTTAAAGGGAACGATACATAGTATAAATGGCGTCACATTTCAAGTTGTTTGCATGTTTCAAAGGTCAAAAAGCCATCGTAAATCGTGCTGGAAGACCCATAAATTCATTCCATAATGTAAAAATTATGCATTGTTTGGGTAGGCAAACAGGTTCAGAGAATAATGGCAGATGCTAACGTATGCAAAAAACAATTTTATTTTCAAGTACTGGAGTTGACAATTGGATGTGGAATACTTCATCAATGTTGGATCACGCTTAAGAAAATTGTATTTCTTAGAAAACACTAATCCATCATCATTACTTTTTGTATAAGACATAACATGTTTCGGTAATTGAGTATTTTGTAGTAACATAACCATGCTTGTAATTTAATTGGCATGAAGAATTTCATAGAACAACTAAAAATGAAAAGATTTTAAAACTAAAAGTATTATTGTATATATAGGTATGTGTGTAATGTGTCTTTAATCATATCGAAATTCTTGTGAATTATTCAGAGATAAAAAGTAAGGAAAATTAAGAAGATTAAAGGAAGAATAAAAAACTAGAAAAATATTTGTAATACTATCTATATTACTAGAAATTAACCGTTTGTGATGTTGTTATTTAAATAAATGTGTATTACCTTGCAATTAAAATATTTCTTTTCAATGTAACCCTTTGAAGAATAAATTTATAATTTCTCGCATTAGAATTATTTTTTTGTCATAGTAATTAAAACGACATTACTTATTCCACATTATTATTTTACACAACATATTATCATATTATTGTCACGACATTATTATTCTATTCGATGTTAGTAGTTTTTATATCTAACTTCTTTTTCGGTGATGTTTTTTGTAATATTTCTAAAATCTAAATTTCCTTGTTCTTTTAAAAATATTTACATATAATGTTTATATCTTTAAAGTACTTGAGTGGATGGTTGCTTTTTATAAATACCTCATTGAAACTATACTATTTAATTTAATAACGAATACAAATAAAGAGATAAAAAAATCCAATTTTAAAAAAAAGATTACATTTTCAGAATTTTGTGACCATTTATTATATTAGTTAAAATTATGAAGAAGATATTTTAATCACTGTGTTTATCTTTAAGTAATCGTTCTTCATTTGACAAAATATAATATTGTGGTAACGGTAATGGTTATACATTTACGTGGAACCTTAGAGAAAGCTCTATTATCCACTCATCATAATAAATTGAACAGAGAAGAATTTGTTGAAGTTACATATAAAAATAAAAAGCAGTCCACATTAAATGCGACGCAACAGCGCTGGTAGAGGGGTAGGTGGGAAACCACTCGCCCAGTTGATTCAGTTTCTTTTTCGCTTTCGTTGGAAAACGAAGAGAAAATGACGTCACATCTCCATGACAGCAAATCCCGTCTTTCAACTGTCTGCCGCATCTTGTCGGAACGAGGAGAAAGGGGATATATTTCTTTAATAAAGGATTAAGAGAATAATATTTTTAAGTCCGTTACACGATACCTCTAAGATAACTGCGGGCGGTTATTGAAAGGAAGTTTTATATAACCACTTGGAAGAAAAAGTAAGAAAAGGTAGAGGAGTTTGAAATAAGATCATGAGGGGTGAAGTTGCCACACTAAACNTGAAGTTGCAACACTAAACGCGATCAAAAACTTGCATGGCGCGGGGGTAGTTAAGAATTAGAGTGAGTGAAGTCTTGCAAAAGAAAACAACTAGTGTGTAACAATAAAGCTCATAATTTTTTAATTCGCATCAAGACATTCTTATCCTTTTCAGAGCTGGGAAGTGTTGATACGAGTGATTAAGAATTGCTCTAGGTCTCTTAGAAGAGCTAGGAATAGAACTGTCGTAAGCCGGGATTTCCCTGATAGATTTATTTGAAATCTGTGGTAACCGGTTGAAGAAATTTTCTGACTGTTTTTTGATGAAATCAAGAAGCGGCGGAACATTAAGATCTTTATGCAAGACTTCCTTCCTGACAAACCAATATAATATCGTTGCAAATTTGCGCGAGAGGGTAAAGTAGCCGAGTCTCCAATTATTTAAATAACCTATGGATCAATGGACAAGGACGACTATTTGACAACTCGAAGATCGACGCATGCACACAAGAAAGTATTATAACAGATTATTTACTATAGTGCAATATAAACAAATTTTACAATGTACCAGAAACGGTTCTTTAGAACAGTTTCACTTTCAGGAACCTATGCAGGTAAAATATGTCTCGGTTATCGCAGTCAAAACACAAGCAGAATCTGAACTCGATTGAACTCTCTTTTAAAACTAACTCTGCTTTCACGAGTGTCAAAGATCCTTTATATAAACTCATGGAAATTTCTAGAAGAGTTGGTTCTATAGAAGGGGTAGGCAACCTAAGGCACGTGTGCCACATTTGTCATGCGGCGCAATTCTCAGTCGCACTCTGCACAACTCAACAAATTTGTCAATTTTTCAGTGGATGGAAGATGATATTTATCAGGGGCGTAGCTACAGCCATATCAGCCGTATCAATGATACGGGGTCCCCAAGCTACAGGGGCCCCAACATGTATAACTACAGTCCCTCTAACAGGGCTCCCATATCTAAAAAAGGGTCCCGAAAGAGATTTTATACAGGGCTCCCTTAGAGCTACCTACGCCAGTGATATTTATCAAATGTGTTCAAAATTATGGACTTTCACGGAATCACGAAAAAAATTTGTAAGATAACTCTAAATATAAATCTACAGCTATTTTGTATATTTATGAATGTCTTTGTTAGAAAGGTTTAATAGTTTGAAGATAGAAAATTGCACGTACTCTGCTTTCCTCTTTTAGTGCTACAAATCTAGTCTTTATGTATACAACTTCTTATCTACAAATCTAGTATTTATGTCTACAACTTCTTATCTACAGGTCTAGTCATTATGTCTACAACTTCTTATCTACAAATCTAGTATGTGAACAAATCTTTTCTCATATGAAAAGTATTTTGAGTCCCCAAAGAAGCTGTTTAACAACTGAATTCTTAGAATCGTGTCAAATTGAAAGTCATACATTATAGCCCTAAGGGATAAGGTTTGCATTAAAACATATATTTTTTATTTAACACTGTTAAAGGGGAATATATATATATTATGCTGTGTTTCTCTTATTTTAATAAATATGTGTGTGTTTAAAAGATATATAATATATGTACATTATTAACTTTTTAAATTTATGTTGAAGGAATAGTATTTTATATGATTTTTTATTTTTTGTTAATAAATAACCTTAAATAATGCAAAATTAATATAAAATAAAACTGTAAATCTCTATATTATTGATCTCTATTCTCTAACTCTGCATGCATAATCGCGGGATTCGAATAATTTAAAATATGTCATACTGCATGGCACGCTGAATTATATTGGTAGATTGGCTTAGCACGGCAGAGCTAAAAGGTTGCCGATCCCTATTCTTAGGCCTTCTCGACGATTCCTTGGTGATATCGTATTTTCCGCCAATCTAGTAGCCCTGGTCACATTTTTATGGCTGCCATAATTTTATTTTTCAAGTTCCCCCTCGAAAGAAAACCTTCCCTGTAAAGTTCAATTTTCCCACAATGAAAACATTACTGCAAGGAAAACAACATACATGGTGTGTTTCAATGTATTTTTCCTGCTTAAAAATTTTACTTAAAATTGTATAATTAAAACGTTAGTTTTTGCTATAATTACACCCAAGTCAGTTAACTGAATTTATAAACATTTTGAATTATGATATTTTGTTCAAGAGCTGCTTACAGTAATTAAAATAAATAACTTTTTAAAGTTTAAAAACAATGTTCAGACTCGTCTGGTTTTATGGCTGAAAACAATTTGAGTAAGAGAATAATGCTTCAAGAATCACTCACTCTGATCGGTATATTTAACATCTTAAGAAAAATATAAATGAAGAAGAAAGATAATAAAAACAATTTACTCCTTCCAAACCGAACAATTTATTCCTTCTTATTTAATGAGAAGGTACTAGCAAAAGTGTCGTAAAAATATTTCAAGGGATTAGTGTTCAGGGAGAAAGTTATAATGGTTTGAGGAACGGCTTAGTTCAGTGAACTTATAAAAGAATTTAGAAGGAGAATCTAATCCTCCATATTACTTAAAACATAATAATTGGTTTCAATATAAAAAAGATAAATATATGTTGTTTCTTTTATTATTTAGTCATGTATAATGCTGACATCAAAAATGATTTGTTGCTTTTAGTCTATAACGTAAACATGCGTATTCTTTTTTATATTTCTGAAAAAAATATGTAATGCGTTAATTTAATAGGTTTCCAAATAAACATTTTCCTAGGAAGTAGGGGTTATTGAATAGATTTGAAGTTTTAATGATATTTACTTTCTTAACTTCTCTTTAAAAACATATCATGCACACAACGAGTTATTATCATACTTAATGAATAAAGGATCTAGATATCGACCAACCGGTATAGTGGTTAGCGACGCTGACTGCGGTGCCGTAGGGACTGGGTTCGAATCCCGGAGAAGACATGTATGTTTGTAAGTATATAGTGCTTTTGCGACATGGGGTTACTCTAAATAGGCGTCGAGCCGCAAGTTCTCTCGTGGGGAAGAGAGGTGGGAAGCCCCTGGGGCCACCTCCAGGGTTTTCTTCCTCAAAATTGGGGTGGAACCGAGCAAAATCGTGCTATCACCTGCATTTTGTGCTCAAAGCTAAGGATAACGACAGGCGTAAAAATTCTAGCCCTTAGCCGCGATGAATTTCTCTGGTCTCTATCTGACTTCGTCAGGCAGGTGGTCTTAGTCACATCACAGATATCGCGGTGGAGAAAGTTTGTATGCTAAAAGGCCACATTTTCAGTAAAAAAAATGAGGTATTGAAAATTAAATAATTTGTATATATCTTAAATCCAATCTAAGGCTACATTTACATTCAAATTGAGTGTTAATCAACGTGGCTAAAAATTAAACACATGTGCTCTGATATTTTTTCTAATATCATCTATGCTTTTTCTAATATCACAAAAGAGCGTTTTCTCAGTAAATCTTTTATAATTTAATTGCATTTAAGAGGCTTGAGTGATATATACAAATTATATAACGAATTCTTATTTAACCCTTTAAGCCTTTACTCAACCTTTTTTTCTGCCGGGCCGCATACATATGTTAGCTGCTTCACGCGGGCAGCATTCATATGATGGCTATTTCACGCGGGCCGCAACATGAGAATTATGGAGGGGTGGGGAGAAGTGTTGTACGACCAAGATAACATAAAAACTTAAAATGTGGAAAATTGATCAAAATATTAAAACTTGTATTTTGCTTTCTTTAATTATTATTTTTTATTTTTGTCATTGAATTTTTCTAAACTGGAAGCATTTAAGANTTTAATGAAGTTATATCATATTTCAAATTTAGATGTACAGATTGTATACATTTTAAAGCTCTTGGATGGCTTGTCATAAATTCAAGACTTAATTGGCCATGAAGACCCACCGTGTAAAAGGCCATAAGCATGTTCAATTTGTCATGGGCTCAAAGACCTCCAGTTGGCGGGATGTGGTAGTTTGGAGAGATGGGTGTAAGCTTAGATGTCATCCCCATCTATTGAACGTGGCTCTGCCGCCCTAAACCCTCCTATTTCCCTATAGTGCAACGTTAATAAACACCAACCCATACTCTTTCGTAAATTTTAATCAAAATTTATATTTTTGTTCACGATTAGATTTATAAAAGGTTTACGAATGTGCACAAAATAATGATAACAATAATGCTTATGCTATTATATCTAAATAATTTTGCAAGCGAACTAATTTACTGGATCTAAATAAAGCTTTACTTTTTTTCAGAATGTGTTACCAATTTATGTGTATCAAATATTTTTCTACATATAAATGTTTTTCACTGTGTATAAAAGCCGTGCAGAGATGTTGATGCACGTTAAATCTGTCGAGGCTCGTTCTCCTTAAGGTATCCGACTACGTTCGGAACCGTGATTTTACAAAAGCGTATAAATGGATAATATTTATAATATTTAGTGTCACTTAGATTAGAAAATGTATATAAAATTGTTTTAAGAAGAGTATTGCAATAAAAAATTATGTAAGTACAATATTTTGACAAAAATGAACATAGAATGAACACTTTCAAAATATTCTCCTTTTGTGAAAAATACTTCTATTAAAATAATATTTTGCCTGTATATAGCTCAGACCTCTGTACAGAGGCTCAACTATAATGTTTGAAATATATAACTTAGAAGTGTGGGTTTATCCATGTCTTACGACAACAGATGGGAGAAATTTTAAGAAAAAAAACGCCGATGATTATTTCAAATGGTTGTAACTCTGAAATAATGTGAATTTTTCAAAAATCATAGTTGAGCCTCTGTACAGAGGTCTGAGATATATACAGGCAAAATATTATTATAATAGATGCATTTTTCAAAAAAGAGAACATTTTGAAAAAAGGTTATTCTAAGTTAAATTTTTGCCGAAATATTGTATTTAAATAATTTTTTTTTGTCAAAATGTGTCCTTAAAACAATTTTATACATGTATTTTTATCTAAGTGACACTAAATATCATGAAAATTATCCATTTATGTGCTTTTTAAAATCACGGTTCCAAACGTAGTCGGATACCTTATGTTGGCTTGGTGTGAAATTTACAGTGATGTTTTAGCTCAAGCTTTCTCCTCTTCATTTGACTTTAACTGCCACAAAATTAGGCATTTATTCCCCAATATTACTCTTGTTGCTTCAGAGTGCGATATTAACCCGAGAGCATGCACGCGGGGCACATAGTTACCCCAGGCTCACGATAAATTATTGGGAAAACTGTTTATTTGTTAACCAATGATAACAGAATCCTCTTATATGAGTCTTCATGCAAACTAAAATATATTTGTCACATATCTCCCTCTTTTTTGGGAGTGGCGAACGTTTTTTTACAATCTTAAGATTCTTGTTTTGACTGAGTTCTCCACGCCACCACTTTTGTTTCGAAATATTTTCTATGAACATGCTGCAATTCTCCCCTGTGAACGACTTAATGGTTTTAATTGCTGTATGGTACGATTTATTATGGTTTATAAATGCAAATGTGTGAACACAATATAAAAAAAAGGATATCTGTGATCTCTATTGAAGGAAGTTGAAACTGATCAAGCAGGGGCAGAGCTTGCTGAAATAATGGATATTAATCATGATAGCTAAAGTATAATTGAGAAAAACGATGAACATTAAAAGTTTGAGTTGAATTCCATCTAAAATGCTGCTTTTCAAATGCTACCTAAAAAACTCCATCAAGAAAAATATAAAGCCAAAAGGGTACCACAAAATACACTGCATCCTGTCAAAAATGACACAAGCAAGAAAAAGTTCTACATGCTATTTATTGATCATCAAAGGACAATAAACTAAAATAACTTGAACAAAATATGACAGGTTTGCCTGCAAATAACATTCTTGTAATGTTAGCGAAATGTGTCTGTGATTTGTGTCCTTTATTAAATTCACGATCATTTGAAACTTCTTGATTCAGTTTGATCGATATTTTTTCTCAAATTATCGAAGCAAAATTGAAAATTCCTTAAAAGCAGGTAAACATACTTTCTCTTGATTAAATTATTCACTGGAATTACAATAAAAAATAGTTCTAAGAAAGGATCTGGGTGACTCAGTCACCATGCGTGACCATTAACGTTAGTATCCATTGCGCACCTGCTCCCGGGTTAATAAACACATAATCAGTCATTTACTCAGTATTAAAAATTATGATTACTTATGTCGTCTTAGAAACATTTCAGCGAGTGGAAATTTAAATTCAATTTATTCCTCTATCTCAAAAAATATTACAATGTATCCTATTTTAAAGTCTTCAAAATTCATTAGTAAAATAGCAGTTAACAGAAGATGTGTAAGAATTAACTTCAAAGCCAAATCAGCTATCTCCCTACAACACTCAAACCATTAATATAACTACCTCACATATCTAATATACTATATATTAACTTTTCATCCAAATGACAACTGCTATCCAAACACAACCTGCATGCACAAGCACATTCATCGCATATCTAAGATGTAGCGTGATAGTGAATTCAAACCTTAGAGTTCCGCATGCATCTCTGATTACTGAGGCAAGGCAAGTAATTGCACTTGTAATTGCCGCTGCACAGCCATCTATTCCCTTTTCCAGCTGCAGGGAAATTGCCTTTGTAATACTCCATATTGAATTTAATCTGGGGAAATTTACATGGTTTGATTATTCCCTACAATCGTATTATTCGGGAAAACGGTAATTTTGAGGAATGCTTATACAATGTTTAGATGTTATTGACATAAAGAGTCGATTGAATGAAACCGTAATGTAATTTTCTGTGGAAAATAATGCAAGATTGTTGAAACTCAGATATTTGAGTTATATAAAAGTGTTTTAACTAGAACAAAATGTCTCAGAAGCAAATTCAAATTTTGAAAACAGAATAACGAAAAAGTCATACGTGTATGTAAAATTCAGTGTCCATTAATTTTAAAATTAGCTATAATGAATATCAGGGAATATTACAACTGGTTAGAAGCATGGTAACGTGTGTGGCTTTTTTGTGTGCATAACTTTTTGCCCAATGAAATTTTCCTTCCCCTCAGCAT
This sequence comes from Trichonephila inaurata madagascariensis, assembly GCA_019973955.1. Classification (NCBI taxonomy): domain Eukaryota; kingdom Metazoa; phylum Arthropoda; class Arachnida; order Araneae; family Nephilidae; genus Trichonephila; species Trichonephila inaurata. The sequence goes on from BMAV01026974.1 coordinate 18,608, forward strand.
TAACACTTTCTGGTGCATGCGTGATTTCTACATTAATTTCTTTAAATTCTTTTTTCCAAATTGTTTTCTACTTGTTCGACTCGTTCTACGGGTTTATTTTCCCTTCTTTTAGCTCGGAGTTGCATGGACTTTTTAAAGTATGTAACGTCGGCTCATTTACAGAACTGACACCCCTCTATACACGTCAGAATTGCCATATGGAGGGTCAGTTGGCCATCTGGAACATTGAGTATTTATAAAAGTACAGGTGGCTTGCCTTTTGCGCCGGAGGTATAACACATGCGAACTGTTTGTGAGAATGGCTTTGAAATCATTACCCTTTTATTTGCTTCATGACTTTCAATGCCTAAGTGTTTGAACATACAACAGACAGGACATAGTCGGGTTGTTCGCCTCCTTGACGGAGCCTATCTGAATAGGTAGTCTGGAGCTAAGGAGTGTTACAGAAGTAACCGTCAAAGGGAAACTAGCGACGAGACGAATTATAGTCCAGATATTGGACAAGCCTTTGTCGTGGGAGAGATCGAGAAGGATCGGGCCATTGTTCAGTCCGCGCCAGTGGCGTGCAAATGAGTCAGAGGTGTTGCGTGCAAATTTGGGTCCCGCCAATGAGAGGTGGTGATAGGTGTGTAGGTGGCCCACCCCTGGATTTTAAAAGGGTCGATTCGGGAGAAAGATAAAAAAAAAACTCCCGCTGTTGCTGATTCCTGATCATGCTGGGCCAAGAAAAAAGACCAAGTGGAGCGAGCACCCGCAATAAAAATTTACGGTGCATTCGAATTCTGAATGGATATGCCCATGAACTGAAAGATACAAAGTGACGCAGCACAACCGATTGACAGCCCTGACGAATCCCCTTTACATGTGATGTTAAAATTTTAATTTAGATAATATTTACGCATTCTAAAAATAAAAAATTTACTTTTAATAAACAGCTGTGTGATTGTAGTCGCTACCACGTCACGATGCCACAGTATAAAATTCTTTTTTTCTCTTTTTTCCCTGGGATAAGAAATTGCTTTAATTTTTTTTTTTATGAATGATATATAAAACACAATAATGCTTTTGTTAATAAAAAATCTTAATTAAAGGAAATAAAAATAAAACGTTTGTTATATAATATATTATAAAAAAAGTAGCATGCTCACTACTTTTAAACAATGACTACTTTCTTAGAATCTAAAATAATGAACTGTATTTAAGATATTCATTTACCAAATCAATCTGGTTACATACCATTAGCTTAAAAATGTCTCTAAATGTTAATTTAGTTTTATTCCCGAGGAAACAGACAATGTTCTATTATATTATTAAATAATAAATTTAGTAATGAACAATGGAAGACAATAACGCTGTATTTAAAAGAAATGTATTTATCTAAATATATTATCGCTAAATAAAGAATGCAAAATTCTTACCATTAGCTGTTAAAACGACAGCCTATTTCTGGACGTTTCAATGTTCAATTAATTAAATGTAATTATAAAAAAATATCTAGTGGGGGGATTTAGAAATGTTCTTACATTCATTGTATAGAAAAACACTAAAAATTAAAATTATACTATCTAGAAAAATCATTTCAACATACTTTTATATTTTTAAGGTTTTTCATTCCACAGTTTTTCAGTAAATCATTATTTAGGAATAGAGAAAACTAACAGTTATGCTGTGTTATAAAAGTTAAGCTCACATTCATTATTTTATTTATGTAACAACAAATACTTTCTTAGAATTTATAATAATAAAATGGCTTTGTAAAATCTTCATTATTTACGTGACCTCTGATTTCTGGTAAAATAATGGTATGAATCTGAATTGTGAATGAAATATATATTTTCATTGAAAGAGGAATAGTTACGCAGCTCCACAAATTAATTCGGGAATCCAAGCCATACGAATATCCATAACAAGGATTTATTAGCGTGCGCAATAATATCAGCAGAAGATTGTCAAGTCTTCTATTTCAAATTATGGTATTGTATTCTAATATGACTATTAATAGAAAACTAGTATGCCAAGTTAGGTAACGGTACCAAATAGTGAGTCTATGTTTTTGGCTCATTCATAACAACTCATATGATAGAAAACAACTATTATTTCAGCTCGTTTCCAAGTAATGCTATGGTGCTGGTTTGCTTAAAAATACCACATTAGAAAACAATCAGGTAATCACTTCGGGTAAAAGTATCACAATTGTTTTTTTAATTGAAGGAAAAATTATTGAAAACTAGTAATCATTTTATTGAACTTTACAAGAAAGAGAATAGTGATAACTTGCTTTACAATAAATAGAAATATGAGTTATTCCAAAAATAATTTGAAGTTGTACCATAATGATTGTTACATAATGTTAGTGGGTTCTATATTGAGGGTACCTAAACATTTTTCTTCTTTTTTTTGTGGAGCAGTAGCACCTGTTGAATCCTAATTTTAAACAAATAAACTCCTACATTACGTATATGTAATATACTTAGTCTCTGAGCTATTATTTTCAGTTTTCAGCTTAAAATTTGGTTCAAGTGTAGTATAGGGGGGCCACTTGGCGCAGTCCATTTTTTTGGCGACTGAAAGTGTTCGCCAAGGTACTTTTTTCGGAATTATTTATTATTTATTTTATAATGAATTCGATATCTCACCATAACATGAAGATAAAAATCGCCAAATCCAAACAAAAATAGCCCCCCTATATTACACTTGAACCTAAAATTTTATTAGAAAGGCAAATGTAAATTAAAAAATTATATAAAAAAAAATTAAAATTAACTGATTTTTTTAAAATTTTAGCTTTTAGAAATGATTTAGAGGCATCACAGCCCAGGAGTCACACTGCTTGTGGGTACTTGTGCATTAACGTTGTTCACCTGAACTATAGCGTTTATATATTAAAGTAAAAAGTAAATTTCCTCTATGAATGCAGATTACTTAGTATAGGATGAAACGACTACTTCCCATAGACTTTTTTGTCAATAGTTGGTGTATAATAATGATTTTTTTTACGAATTTATACGGCAAAAATTTATTTTTCTATTAACTAAAAGAAGGTTCCAGAACATACTCTTATATTATAAGCAAAGATTTCTGGAATGTTCTTTGCTGTCATGTTATATAATTATCATTACATTATTTTAGCACTAATATTTTATCAATAACCCCTTAATTTATATTATTCAATTCCTAAATATAATTTTCTTTTTCACTCCAATTACGCTTTTATGAAACGTCTATTGTAGAAACTAGCGGTAAGAATAATAAAACATATGATATTAAATTGATTTTCTTCAGGCCCAAATCGCATGTACATTTTAAGTTCTTTGTTAAGTGACTTTTTTAAAAAAAATTAAAGTAGAATTCGAACTTAGAAATTAATGTAAAACAGGTTCCAGATTTAATAACAATAATGAATTACGTATGTCGAATATATTTATATATATATTTTTAAGTACTTAAAAATCAAAACATTTTAATGCATAACTTTACAAAAAAGGAAAGTATCTCATTTATAATTAAACATTTGTTTATACATTTATTTCAATTGTTGGATAATTTGAAGCTCTTTTCTAAAAGTCATTTAAACTTCAAGTACATATGCATATTAAAAATAAACATTAAATAAAATTAATTATACATCTTGAGTAAGCGATAAAGATTATTTTTTTCAATATCAATATAAATGCGATTTCTTATATCATTAGGGATTACATAAATTGGAAAGTACAGCTTCATAGAAAGTATAGAATTCACAACGTACAATAGAAAAAAAAACATGTACAATAAATAAATTTCTTTATAAATAAAGATAAATTTTTCTATTTCCCCCTTTTTTTGTATTATAATACTTGTAAAATCATTTATTTCAAACAACCAGCTTAATTCTTCTTTTGTATTGGTTGTACAAAATTACTTTTGAGATATATTTAATTAAACAAACATATGATATATTTACATTAAAGCAATACTTTCTTTATTCCTCTGTGATTTCATGTTCTCGTATCTATTCTTTTTCAATATTTTACAAGGAGATTTTTATCTCTTGAGTTTTGTAAGCGGATTTGTAATTTGTAAAATTTTAATTCTTACTGTATGGCTATTTATTTCCAAAGCTTAAGGAAGAAAAGTGAGAGAAATTTATATTTTCTTCACTGTAAAGAGAACAAAGCGTTTTTAAAACAAAACAAATTGTTTTAATTTTACTGTGTATTATATATATACAATATTCAAATAAAAAAATAGTGTACTTTACATATTTTAAAATAAATTTCAGGTATATTTTTTTTTTATGAAAAGAATATACAGGGTGTGTTCTAAAAGTAGTAGGACTCCTTTTTTTTAAAAAAAAAATATTAATGGCGATAGTACAAAACGAGTAGAATTTTTCAAAGTAGCACTTACGTGCTGCCAAATAGAATTTCAGTTTTCGTACTCCTTCAGGAACGCCTGAACCGGAATGCTATTTTGCTCACTTGTCACGTGCTGTTGAACCACCTCTACCGATCCGTGATGCTTCCCTTGAACGTCAATTTTATTCTTGGGAAAAGAAAAATGTCTGGCGGGGCTAAATCGGGGCTGCAAGGGGGATGAGGCAGAGTTGACACATTGCGCTGGGCAAGGTACTCCACTACGCGGAACGCTGTGTGGCTCGGAGCGTTGTTAAGATGAAGCCGCCAATGGTTAGCGATGGCTGGGCGGACACAAACAATGCGTTCTCGCAGTCTCATGAGGACTGACTTCCACATAAGAAACTGCATCCACTGTTTGTCTGGGTGGTACGAACTCCTTGTGGATGACTCCATGTCGATCAAAAAAGCAAATGAGTATTGATTTCCCTACCTTCTCGAAAAAGCTTATGCCACTCAAAATCACCCTATCTACCCATGGCAGCATCACCGTAGGCCTCTTTAATCATTTCGTGGGTCTCTTTGCCCGTTTTATCAAGCCTTATAAAAAATTTTATGGCGTATCGCTGCTCCAGAAAAGGCTCCATGATTTTCCGTGACGAGCCGTTTCGACAGGATTTCACAGTAAAATCGACTTGCTCTCTTCAACGGCCGAAAACCGACTGCCGATTTTTCAAAGCATTTCTGATATCCCCCTCCACCGATCTTGCGCGTGCACACCGCCTCTCGTCTGCCAGATCACTCAGGAAATAAATGAGTCTTATTACTTTCAAAGCAGACCCTATATATGTATGCAAGGGTCGAATAGATTGCAATGGAAATAAGGTATTTTTCTCGTGAAATCAATTAATTTCATTGTTGTAGTAGGTAAATGGATTGATGATAAAGAGTATTTCTGGTTTAAAATCCACATTTGTTGATACATGATGGGTAAGGCGGTGACAAAAAAAAAAAAAAACACGACATGAACACAAAAAAATGCTGAAATATTATGGCGAAACACACAAGCATTCTATTTTCACTTTTAGACTCCTCTGTTTTCAAAGGTTTCATCAAATGTGAAAGCTTTTAAAATCGTACGAAACTTTGAAATAGAGCTTTTGTGATTGGTAAGATCACAAAAGTGATGATGCAAGATTGCGGTTTAAAGTCGGGAAAGTAGCGCTTTTGTAGGAGATGAAGGGTTCTGATTATTTCCCTCGAAGTCTAGGTGGGCTAAAGGCAATTATGAAATAAATAAAATCCCTTGAGAGGAATTTTCGGTGAATTATGACATACTCACACAAGCACACACACACATATATGTAGCATTGATCAAGTGTTGGGGTTGGTTTAATCATGGCTTCAGGAAACATCTTCTGAATGAACGTTCAGAATTATTATTTTGACAATTACATCAAAAGTTTATAATCACAGTGGCATTTCATATTAGAACAGGGGAGAGCACTTTCATACGGGTAAAGCATAACATAGCAATGACGATCACAATAAGCATATGAGCACATGAAAAGAAAAGGATAAAACAGAAGCAGCTATTTGTACATTTCCACGTCGACGAGGTGGAGACAAAAGAGAGAGATCACAAAAGACTTCCACTTTTTATATCGGCAGTGAAGATAGAGTGACTCCTTTGTAACAAGAACTCTGATTGGTTAAAATGGGCAGGAAAGAGATTTCTGCTGTAATAATTCTAGTTGATTACGATTAAGATTAGGGTGTTAGTTTTGAACATAAGAATTAAAAGCTTATTTAAAGGTTATTAAAAATAGTTAATTAAAAGTATGCTGTAGAGGGAATTATTACATTTATATATATGTATATATACATTGAATGTTGTAAATATAAGTGTAACTATCTTTATTATTCCTTTACAGATATTTCTTGCATCAAAAAATGCATTAATTGAAAAAATTCGGTGTATTCTTTTTTTTTTCTTTTAAGAATTGTCCAGCTTAAAGTAAAATAATAATAATAATAATAACAATGATAAAAAACATTTGCATTCTTTGAATTGAGC
>BMAV01026974.1:25886-44771 GCA_019973955.1 Trichonephila inaurata madagascariensis
ATTGATAAAAAGATAAGGCAATGGAAAAGATTTAATTTTGACTTCGATTTTTCTTTCTCCTGAAAAATTAATTATTCATGTGCTTTATTTTACGAGCTTCTTAAATAAAATTTATCGTCTGTCGTTATAAATGCAACGCCATTTCTTTCTTTTTTTCTTTTTTTTTTCATTCACAAACATAAGAACGATTAGAGGTTATTCATTTGTCAGCTTAAAGAATTATTGCAAAAGTTCTGTTTTATACTTTATTTATTGTCTGTTCAATTTTGCAATTTTGCTTTTATTTTTCTACACGTTTGAAAGTTTAATTAACCATTGTCTAAACTGACTACTGTTTCGTGTTTATATTTAATAAGATGAAATTTACTGGTGTAATGCGAGTAGACTTTTTAAATGATGACCCTCTGTAAGACTTTTTGTTCTCTAATGAATTATATCTTCGAAATAATAACTAATGATAAGTAAAGAAGATAATGATAGTGATAAGAGAACTAAGAATATGGCATTAACTTATCAGGCTAAAAAGGGTTATAAATGTTCAGATTTCAGACAGAGTTAATATAATATTTTCACATACTTTTTTATTTATATATTTTTAAAATTTCATAATTTTTTTTAATCTTTTGTTACCACATAATCGAGAGGTCAAATCTGTTGACAGCATTATTTCGTGTTTTCGAGCGTTTATAGTGGTTTCGAGTTCTGGAACTACAGATAAACTACCGTGAAAAAAAGCGGTTGCACCTTAAATTTATCGGGACTCAAATCTTCTCTCTCAAATAGTTTGGAGCGTGTGGTGTCTGCCCGGGTGCTATCCTCGTCACATGAGAGTGGTTTAAATAAATGAAGTCCATCACTAATAGCCCTGATGTTGCTTCAGTGTGACGATAATCAATCTAAGATCAATTCTAGGGAATTTTATTTTTGAAGCTGCTTAAGAAAAGATGATACAAGTAATTTGTTTTAAAACACACAAATACACTCAAAAATTCAATCCAAAAATGCTTTCACATTATTTTGAAGAGAAATGAAGACTCATTACAGAAAAATGTTGTAACCATTAATTGCTTAAAACTTTTAGAAAGGTTCTGAACACCGAATAAATTCCTTTATAACTGTTGTATTATTATTCAGTATTACACACATCCTAATGGGTACAAATTTTTAAAAACCTTCAAGATAGGAGTTAAATAAAAAAAATTAATAACTCTCAGAAAATTTCAAAGGTATGAGAAAACTATTGAAACTTTTAAGAAAAACTATTGACACAAACATAAGACGTTTAAGTTACAGATTAAAATGCCTACAACACAATAAAACTCACTAACCAATCTTCCTATCCCGGTAAATTTCAAACTAAATAATAAAACATCCTAATCCAATAGCTATAAAAAGAACGAAAAAGACAAAAAATTCTCTGGATGCCCCTACTAAAAATAAAACACTCTTTATATACCTCCCAGGTGCTACGTACTCAAAAAAACACTTCCATCCCAAAGTGGATGAACGACCAGCGGGCAGTAAGAAAGGACCATAATGTCCCGAGATAGCCACTGTTGAGATTATTAGGCCATAATGGCTCTACTCCCCCCTGGGTTCTCTTTCGCGGAGACCCCTGGGGTTCTACTACCCCCTATCGCGTAGCAACAGAAGTAAATTTTAATAACCTAGTGGCGTGCGTGAGGGCCTCTTGTTGCGTACAGTTGCGTCATGCCTCCCCAGGGCATCCTGAGGAAAAGGGAGTTGAAGAAGAGGGAATGTGTTGAGCCTGTGCAGTCTTGATTGAGTTTTCAGTGAGTAGGGTTGGGTGACATAATGGTTTTTAATTGAAAATGCTTTTTGGTACCGTTTGAACTGCTGTAAAAAATTTGCTTCAGGAAGGGGGAGTATATTTAATTTTATGCGTCATGAATCAGTATATTAAAAATTCAAAATGATGCAAAGAATAACATTTAACAACCTTCAGAATATGTATATGTAATATAACAAGTAATAAAAAAATTTTTAAAAAAATTAAGTCAATTCCTACTTCGGTTAACAAAGAAAAATTTTATTTTAGTTACTTTTTATTAAATAATTATAATTAATATAAATATCTATATACATATCACAGAATCACAATATTGTAAGTGACCAAACAGAATGCGATTTTCTATTTTCCTTTCTATATAAGGTGTTAGACTATTATTTTTATTTGTTACTAGTTATTCATTAATTAAATTTAATAATTCTAATAAAATAGTATAGTAAAACGAAATCGCATTCTCCGAAATTAGGCTATCCCAGGTGGGATTTGGGCTATCCATTGCGATACAGGGACACAACGAACGATTTTCCTTTCTATTTTTGCTGTTGGACTATTATTTTTGTTTGTTGCTATATATTTATTAATTAAATTTAATTAATTAATTAAAATATTTGAAAAAAATGTATTTACATTAAGTGTCATCCACTACAAGTTTAAAAAATTGTATTTGAACTTGAGTGGATGAATGAAAAGTATTTTAAAATGATTGAAAATTTTAACAAGATATATATATATATATAAATATATATATGGAGAGAGTGAACTAGTAGTAGGAATTGAAAAACAGATATATTCATATTCATAATCTTTAATGTGAGGTCTAATGAATTATGTGGTTTTAAGTTAATGCTTATGAATATAATTGTATATTTTTAATTACATATATTAATGTAACACTTTAAATTAATATTTGCTTAAAATTATAATCTTTTTTTATTTATAATATCTAATTCATAAATCCGCATGCCCTATTTCAAAACACGTCTCATCTTATCTAATAGTAAAGGATTAAAGCCTATATGTTGGAACATGTATTCGTGATTCTTCATTAAAAGAATTAAGCCTTGAATCTTTGATAGATTTATTCTCGATTCTTAATAAAAGAGTATCATTATCGCATTCACGAGTCTTACTAAGCGGTTGAAACTTTCCCCTAATACTATGATGTAATTTCTGTAAAAAAACTAATACTTATCTTCACTTGAACAAGTGATTGTATTTTTTTACGAGGGGTTAAGGGGTGCTATAGATTAATGTTCCCGTTTTTTCACGATTAATTCTAGATACTTGAAACTAGGTAAGCATGCTTGTTTTGTTGAGAAGAGATGTAGTGTACTCAACAACGCTAATTAACTTTAATTAACTACCACCCTTCTAATAACAAAAAACAACTTTATTTACAACTAACTATTCACACCTTATTCATTACTAACTACTCGTATATTTCACACCTTATATATTACTAATTTCTCACACCTTATAACACTTCACAAACTCTACTCAAACACACTCTCTCTAATGCTCCTCTCTCTCTTCATATACACAGCTCTACAATCCTGGAGATAAACTTACACAACGCCGCTATTTGAACAGCGCCATCTATAACCTTAACATGTAGATACCCACTAAAAGTTGGTTATCCAAGAAAGGTTATAAAGGGTTAAGTGGCTTTATAGATAAAATTCCCGTTTTTGTATTATGAGACTTGTAGACTTGAAATTTGGTAAGCATGTTTCTTTTGTTTCTTTGAGATCTCTTTTGGGGGATGCGGGAGCATGAAAAATAATCCTACTTCAATTTTACAAATTGAAGTCATGTCCTTTTTAAATCAAGAGGTGTGGATTATATTATTGTTTTCTGATATAATCAGCAGCTTAGTTCTAGAACTTATATCGCGCAATAATTTATAAATATATATTCATACAACGTCAGGATAAAGGGGGGGGGGGGCACCGGCTAGTTATCTCTGTATGTGTGTGTGCACGCATGTATGTGTATGTAAGTGGGATTTATACAATTTATGAAGTTTTTGAAAGAGAATATAGAGAAGGCGAATAGAGTGTTAAAGTAAAATTTAAAATGTACATTATTTTTCAGTCACCATACATCAAAATATAATTCTAGACTCTGAGTAATCTAGATCCTCTTATCTTTTTCTTATCACCAGAAAAATCGAAACTGTGCTTTCTCTAGCTCTCCATCACCTCCTTTACTTCTTTTTAGGTATTATTTATTTCTCTCCCTTATTGACGTTGCCTTTGAGTTTCCCACGCAATTTGTATTCTTTTCTCTGGCTTAACTTTATTATTTCTTTTGATCGATTTCCTACGAGTTTTTTTCCTTCTCCCTCTCTCTCCAGGAGGATGCTTTGTTTATTCTAAGGCAGAAAATTATCTCCCTCCTGTATCTTTTGATTTGATAAATGATTACAGGGAGCCCGCCATTTTCTAAAATGAGGTCAACGGGTGATTAGGACTACACTTCGTCTTGGCGAAATTGTCAACGTCCCCGGCTTAATTGTATTACGTTACTTTGTCCTTTTTTAGTTGTCTGTTCCTCAGTCTTAACATGTGAATGGTTTCCTCGCGGACAGAAATAGACGGGATGTTTTTAGTTTCTTAAGTGCTGAAATCTGTTCTTCTGTTAAGTAATGGTGTGGGTAATGATCGGTTCCTTCCTATGTTACATGTCAGATTTCCGAAAAGTAACAAAACACAGCTCTTAAGGCTATTTTTGTTGTGTCAAAGCCCCTATTGTTTTACTTATCTTTACGGACGTGTTTAAAGAGTTTTTTAAGACCTGTGGAAAGGCTACAATTGCTTTAATTTAGATGTTTAGATAAAATGTTTGTTTTTTTTATTTTCAATTTATCAATAAATATTACACACAATCATCGGTGCATCTCAAACTCTCAACGATGGCGGCCTAATTTTCAATCCTAATTTTCATCGCGTCCCATGTCTTTTATACAATGAATGTGTAGAAAGAAATAATCATGTATTTTGACGCTAAAGATACAATACGATCTTAACTGTAAATCATACAATTTATCAGCATAATTATTGAATTTTGTAAATGTTGCTTTTAAGGTGTCCGACTACGTTCGGAATTGTGATTTTAAAAGAGCGCACAAATGGATAATTTTCATGATATTTAGTGTAACTTAGATTAGAATACAGGTATAAAATTGTTTTAAGGAGATTTTGACAAAAAAATGTATTTAAATACAATATTTCGACAAAAAATTAACTTAGAAGAACCTTTTTTCAAAATGTTCTCCTTTTATAAAAATGCTTCTAAAATAATAATATTTCGCTTATATAAAGTAAAAACTTCTCCAGAGAGTCTGGATATTGATTTTGGAAAAATTCACATCTTTTTCAGAGTTACAACCCATTGAAATAATGATCGGTGTTTTTTTCTTAAAATTGCTTCCATCTGTTGTCGTAAAATATGGTTAAACCCACTTTTAATTTATATATTTCAAAAATTCTAGTTGAGCCTCTGTAGACAGGTCTGAGCTATAGACAGGCAAAATATTATTATAATAGAAGCATATTCACAAAAGGGGAATATTTTGAAAATGTGTCATTCTATGCTCATTTTTTGTCAAAATATTGTACTTAAATAATTTTTTATTGCTATACTATTCTGAAAACAACTTTATATACATTTTTAAATCTAAGTGACACTAAATATCATGAATATTATCCGTTTATACGCTTTTGCAAAATCAGGGTTCCGAACATAGTCGGAAAGCTTAAGATTTAACACGCCCTCCTAGGAGTCCACCCCACAGTTTAAAAAATGCTGCTTTATATTCCACAGATATTTATCAGCATAAGTTTTGAGGAGAATGCAACTTTGTAGGCTTTTGTACCCTAGTGTCCAAATTTAAAGTTAACACACAACACAAAAATGTAATATTTTTTGCATATATATATTTTTTATTTTTGATAAAGTTTTGTACATACAACCCTCATACTCTGGGAATAATTATGCTCGCAGATAAAATCTTAATGAGGGTTACACTCTTATAATATGCAAATTAGATAAAAAAAAGTTGTTTAAACACGCTGTGTGATGTTAAAAAAACTGAATGTCTAATAAGAAATGTAGCCCCCTCCCTGGTGCTATACAGGCTTCACAGTGAGCTCTCATACTACAAATTGGATTATTAATTTCATATCTTGTGTTAAAAATCCCAACTTTTTCTTAAGCGTATATTTTAATGTCTAGTGAGTGTTTGAAGAGTATTGAGGTAGAACAATGGTGCTTCATAAGATACCTTAATCATGTTCGATAGGATTTAGGTCAGGATATATTGTTAGCCATTCCTTCCGGCAAATGCCATCTTCCTTAAGAAAGTCTTCGACAAGACTAGTTCTGTGCGCCCTCGTCTTATCGTTCATAAAAATAAAATATTAACCAATTGCTCCTCGGAACAGTCTCACATGAGGTTCAAAAGCTTCAGATTTATATTAGTGTGCGTTAACAGAACCCTCATCAAAAATGTGTACTGGCATACGACCATCTAACATAATGCCTCTCCAACAAGAATTCTATATCTACCAAATCGATAGGATGGTGAACACCAGTTTACATAGCATTAGAATATTATAAACAATTACTTTCATAAATTTATCGTACTCTAATGTTAATAATTTTGCCAACGACTTTTTACGTAAAAATATTTGGTGACAAAACTTTCTTAACTTTAATCAATTATAATATTCATGAATGTAATTCTAATTCTCTCCAAGGTTTCGAAGCAATATAGAGGAAAACTAAGATGAATATAGCTAAAAAAGAGCATTTGAAGAACAGAGAAACATTTGAAGTTTTATTTACATACTTTACATGTGTTCCATTTGTGAAACATTGGTTACACGGCATACACCAGTGCAATAGACCAGATTCTGCTACATTCTGTCCACATTATTGAAATCACGTATTATCTTTCTGTGCTTTTCTATAACATCATGTAGAAAAAGAGGTAACAAAACTTGGTCATATGTAAGAAACCGAGTTTTGGGATGATACCGAAAAGGTACCATGTGCTGTTAATAACATTAAAAGTACCATGATCTGTAAAGTGCATCAGGATCTAAACTATTGCATTGATGTATGCCATATGAAACTTTCAAACACAGAACACATGTAGAGCATGTAAATAAAACTTGAAATGTTTCTTTACTCTTTCAAAAGTACTTTTTTTGCTGAATTAGTCTTAGTGCTTCGAAACTTTGTGGAGGATAGTATAGATAACTCAGTACAGTAATACCCCAAATTTACACAATAGATGGGACTGGGTGATAACCGTGTAGTCGGAGTATAATGTCAAATATAAATACGTATAAAGTATTTTTAGATGGGTTCGGAGATGAAATAAGATTATAATTTAGAAAAAAATGTTAAAAATCTTAGGTAACGTAAATAAAAAAAATCACAAACCGAAGTTATTTTGACGTAGATGATTTCAAAACATCTATAACCATCTATAACAGGGGTACTCAACCTTTTTTCCAGCCGGGCCGCATACAAATGGCAGATATTTCATGCGGGCTGCACCAAGAAGATTAATGGGGAAAACACCAGAAGACCAAGGCAATAATGGACACTTAAAATGTGGAAAATGGATCAAAATATCAAAACTCATTTTTAGCTTTTACTACTATATTAATCTCTATCAAACACACATTAAAGTTTTTCTTTGTTTTTATGTAATTTTTACTGAATTATTGGGTAGTTTCGGTTTTCTTTCTTTCATGATCATACAATTAATACTTACAAATAAAACAGCCAAGACGTTTGATGATTTCATTTTTTTTCTTTTGACAAAGACTTTCCTATTTTTACTTCAAACATTAATTTATCAAATGGAGAATGGCAGCAAAGAGGAGATTTGACTGAAATCAGTATTATTTGTTTATAATTAAAAATCAGTTTCACCCATAAAATGGTCACTATTCCAGCTCATTCCGTATTTCATTGTGATTTGTTATTAATAACCGTTACAGTTTCAAAAAGAAAAAAAAATCTTGTAATTCGTGCTTGTACGACATCGACAGCAAAATTGTATGGTTTGATTGCTTGATTGAGATGATTTCCCGCTAAATTTTTAATACATTGTTCTTAAATAGTTGAATTTTTAGGGCCATGAGCAGGCCACTCAGAAAAGCCCGGCGATCCAAATGCGGCCGGTGGGCCGCAGGTTGAGTATCGCTGATCTATAACCATTCACAACATCTGTAACATCTTGAGTCTGCCGGCTTAAAGTTTTTTTCTCTCCCGAAAAATTTCCTAGTAGCATACTAATAATTTTTTTATTCTTCGTTTTGTTGAAAAAATAGCTCTTTGTTGTAGTGGGTATTTTCTACAATTTGTAACCTCATTTTCAATTAAATTGAGGCCATGGGTCAAATTCCCAACCCTCATGTGACCTTCTGATTGTACTGGTCTTAAGCCTTAAGTTCCTGAACGTCTCGCTAAGGCATTTCTATGAGCTCATTCTTTGCCAGCTCCTGATTTTGGGAATCCATCAATTCTTGAGCATCATCACTGTCTACTTCTGAATTTATTTGCCTGGCAAGATCGGTAACTTCCTCAATCACATAAACAATTTCATCATTCTCTGACATGGATTTCAGCTGAACTTCAATGATGGGAAAAAAAGATAAAAAAAGGTGGACAGAAAAAAAAAAAAGATGAATCGGCGAGGTTTGAAAATCAAGTAACTCCAACATCGCGTAAATCGGGGTAGGGTAAGTCGAGGTATAACTATATTTGTGCAGCGGTATCAAGAGTTTTACGTGCTTTATGCTAGGTATTTAAATAAGTAAACGAGGCATTATTTATACTAGGGCGAAGTATCTCAGTAAAATATTTTAATGAAATGGTATGCTTGCAAGTTCGTTCTATATTTTAGATCCTATATTTTACTCATGTAATGATTTCACACAGCTCTTGGATAACTATTTATTTCAGTATGAAAATCATCAGAAAAATAAAATTAGTAAATTCTTTTACAATTCAATAGCAAAAGGGTCCGTAATGATTTCGAGTCTCTTTCACATAAAATAAGGGCGTAACTTCGCCCACTAGAGAAAAGTCCTATTCAAATCGTGAGTAAAAAGGGTTCACTCTCGGTAATTCCACACCGAGTCTGAGTGAGTTTGCTGGCTCCAAACTTGGCCGTGCTCTTTCGCACTCTCTCCCGTTCCCTGATCTTCCAAGCTAGGAGACCGCTGTACTTCGCGGGCTCGTTATCGCTTTTTTCTATCACTCAAGGGACGTCCAAACAGCTCCCTTCAAAATCCAGTCTCTAGTCCGGACTCTCTCACCCTTCTTATATCCTCTCTATTTCTCCTAGTCATCCTTCTCTGATCCCTTTGTCGGGCTCAACCCCTCTTGTTCTTTTGCCGCCTTCCGATCTCGGCTCCTTTGATCTCTTACCCTTCTCCCGCGCCAAATCGGTCTCGTTTCCTGTTCACTCGTCCAAGAGGCGCCGAGGCTGGGTGCACATTTGTACGTTCTCAGACGCGCCGTCGTCACCGAATTGCGGGAAAATGAAAACACAATGTTAAGGCGCCTCTTTTTGACAGTCCGGTCAGCCGGGGAAAAAGGTTCCGAAACTCGACCACCCAGTTACGAAATTCCTTCCCAGAAATTAGGGAAATGCCTGGAATTTTCGCAACGTCTGTCAGCAAGGGGCAAGAGATTTGTTAGAAAATAGTGGGAAGAGATCAGCTTCGTCACACTCAGCTAATATGAAAGGATTAAAATATTAGTCTGCTTTATTTCCTAGTACTCTACGATTAAATATGAACATTAACTGCGTTTTTAGCTTTATTTTTAAAATTAATAATTTTTTGACACTTCAACAATAACATTCTATACCTATCACTTAAATGATAACCAAAGTCTATATCCTAAATCCCTTAAATTTGTCCATTTATATCAATAGATTTGTTTTGCATTTTAAATTTATATCAAAATAGTGTTGCTGATCAAAAGATTTCGGTATGAGCTTGACAATATTTATTATTCAGAATTATTCAACTTTTGCTGCACAAAACTTCCGAAATGAATGCAAATGTTCTTCCGATTTGCATACATTTTGCCCACTGTACAGTGACTAAATAATGTTTACTGCTATTGGAAATCAAAACTCCGAATAAATTTTTAAAGTATCAAGTCATAAAGGCCAGCCTGCAGAAAGAATATCCCAAATTCTTCACTTGTTTACATTTGCTTGTATGATTTTACACAAAGTGTTATGTATCATTTATTTACGTTTTATACAAATAAACGGAGTTTCGCGAATCTCGTTTGATTTTGAAATTTATCTTGCCAAATATAAAATATGCATCACTAGATACACAGGAAAACATATCTACGGGAACATATTTTAAGAATATTATTGTTAAATATAATGTTGTTTTAGTAAAATAAAACATGCTGAGTCCGAAAAATGTTATGTGAACACATAGAAATGAAAAAAAAAATGTGTACAAAGAACGAGAATTTGATTGATCAGCTTTATAATTAAAAGAAAAAAAACATCAATAAATAAAAAAGTAGTTAAATAATTATTTTTAATACTTTCATATTATACCATCGACTGATTTATCCAAATGAAATGTCATCACTAATTCAAAAAATGTCATTGAATGCTGTCATCGTTATTGTTATTCTGTTCGAATAGGCGATGGAACGGTTTCAACTGATGACAGAATATCGGGGCATTTGGCGACATGTTTTGATTTGATGAATTTGGTCGACGGTAATAACATGTAAGCTCATTTTTGTTCATAATTGATTAAGTGAACAGTAAAGTTTTTGATATTTGCGCATTAGCTTCGTCGCACCAAAGCGAATTACGCCTTGATATCATAACAGTAAATATTCTAAAGCAGAGACAATCAACCTGAGGTCTATCGAGTCTTTTTAAATGACCCGGTCATGACCCAATGCTCTGAGAAATTCATTTAAGAACATTGTATTAAAAATTTGGCGGGAAATTCTTTGACAAGAAATCAAACATAACTCTTTTCCTTCTTTGCTGTTGATGTCGTACTGCTGCGAATTGATATTCTTTTTCTATTTGTAACTGCTAGGGTTAGTGATAACAGATAGCAGTAAAGTAGCGACAATTTTATGGGTGGGACTAATTTTAATAATCTTTCACACCTTGCAAACGATAAACATTCGAACGGTTTCGAGGTTGATTGATTTGTAGCAAACGTGGGTCAGTACTTGTTTGATTTTTCACGAAAGTGCTGTATTTCAAAATACCAGTAAACAGGAATCCTTCACCGAAACTTTTCCTCGAAGGTCTCTTTCAAAGGAAGTAAATAGGCTTTATTGAATGTTCTCTACAACAGCAACAAAATGTTTTGCCAGTGATAATGTCACAGCAGTAGCAAAGATATCCTACAAAGATTGTTATATTATTGATAATCATATGAAACCATTTAATGATGCAAAAATTGTGAAGGGGCGTTTCTTAAGTTCCTTTAATTTAGTATTAGTGATAAAAACAAAAACATATAAAATATAATAATTAAAAAAGTAAAACAGTATAATATTTGGATCAATTTTCCACATTTTAAATTCCCAATGTTATCTTGGTCTTAAAGCATCCCCCCCCCTCCCCGTTTAACCTCATGCTGCGGCCTACGTAGAATGGCTGACATATGTATGCGACTCAGCAGAAAAAAAAGTTGAGTACCCCTGTTCTAACGTATTTTATATGAAGGGGAAAAAAAAAAAACCCCAATCATTCCGATTATGATGAAAAAGGGCACAATTCGCGTGACACCCCTTTGGTTGTGATGATGCAAATACGTGAATAGCAAGTTTTTACGCTAGATTATTTGAAAAACATATTAAATTATACATTTGTATTTAAAAAATGATTGTTCTGAAAATAAGCTAGGTTGTATTATTCAATAATCAAAATAGTCTTAAGTCTCAAAATAATTGAAAGCAATCTCTTGCAATTCGGAACCCAGACTGCAATATACTATATAGATATAAAGAATTATTCAGCCTTCCTAAAATGCCCCCTCATAAACTGGTGCTAATATTTAATGTCAATCATTTATGCGACCAAATATTTAGTTAAACATATAAACGCACAAGCAAATACATACACGCGTGCGCGCACCCACCCACACACGTATATATATATATATATATATATATATATATATGTATGTGTGTGTGTGTGTGTATTTTTACATATGTGTCTGAGTGTGTGAAAAAGTTATATGTGTACCATTGGAAGATAGCAAACATTTTTAAAAAAATCACTACATGTATATTATAACGTCAGCCAAATCCGTCAAATCGAAAGACATCGCCAAAGCAGCGATATGCAGCCAAGAGTGGAAACCTTTTAAAAATGCTTGTTTATATACAGTAATAATAAAGATGGCAGTATTTGAAAAATATTATGAATTGCCGATGTAGTTTGATTTGACGAAATAGGTCGTTGGAGAAATACGTGTAAGTACTGATATATTACTTTTTCGTTGATTTGCTAATCAATGTAATATTACTTTATTTATATTGGTTATAAAATCCTATATTTTCGTGCTTCGCAAGTCAACGATTTTTAAAATTACGTCAAAATGGATCCAAGTAGAATGACGAAGATATAACAGAACCATAGTTTACTAGTTCTGCGCATAGAAATAAATGTATTTAACACAGTGCTTTTCAAACTTTTAAAGCTTGAAATAAATTGAAAGAAATTGGAGCTCAAGACTCACAACAAATGTAGATAGAAAAAGAGCATTTGGACTAAACTGGAGACCTATTATGATTTTTAGAGCTGTCGCTGAATTAGGCCATCAATTTAGGGTTAAGCAATGCGTTATGGGTCCACCTTCCCCCGTACAGCAGAAATGTTCGAAATAATAGGTGGGAAAAAGGGCTATGTTGATAAGTTAGGAAATATTCTTAGCACACTGGGATGATAAAACGGACAGTATAAAATAAAATGAAATTAATAAAATAGAACAATAATGTACCTCATAGAGAGGAAAAATAAGAAAAATTATATTGAAAAAAATTAGGATATATAACACATACATGGAATAATAAACCTCAAAGTTAGTGCAGAAATACACAGAAAAAAACAGAGCCATGTTGAAAAGTTAAGTCTATTCCTAGCACATATAGATGATAAACAAAATAAATTAAAATGAAATAAATAAAAGAGAACAATGATGTTTCTCTCATAGAGAGGAATAATAAGAAAAATTGTATAGAAAAAAATTAGGATATAAAATCTTTTATGTAAAATTGATTATCAGAAAAATGCCGCCAACCATCTTATACCATTCTACCGCAAAAACTGATTGAAAAAATGGACGTGATTTCTATACAAAAAAGGAAACAGTGGCGCCATCTAGGTAGTTATTTTTCAATTAAACTAAGCACGAAAGATATATTATAAATTAAACTAAGCACAAAATATATTTTAAAAATTAAACAAAGCAAGAAAGACAATTTAAAAATTAAATTAAGCACGAAAGACATTTTAAAACTAAACAAAACCTAGGATATTTTAAATAAATTAATAAATTATATTAAAAATAGGGTTAATATAACAGAAATATATTTAAAAATAAATTTACTTGGATAATTGTATTCTAGACAAATATTGCAAAATTTAATATAATTACGTTGTTTTAATATATTATCAGTAACTAAATCATTATTTCTTTTCATAAAATTTAAGATAATACTTCTAAATATTAATAGGTGTAGGTTACTACACCAGAAAGGTATTATTATATTGTTAAAATCAAACGAGTATATTTTATCAAAAATATTACTTTTTTGTAAATTATTCTTAACATTTAATTGAAGGTCCAAAAAGTTAGTTGACTCATTATTATAATTACTTTTTAATCATTTTAAATAGTGGGGATAGTACTTAAAGCTAGGAACAAAGTCTATTATATTACTAAATATAATTAAATCATCTATATATCTAAAAAAGGATTCGTATCTAATACTGCCATTTTCATAAAAATGCAAGTAAATATTTGCTTAACAATTACTAATAGTTCCATCTTGAGGTAAGCCATTAATTTGCTGATAATAAGAGTTATTATGGAAAATATAGGTTTCATTTATAATACCAATTGAATAATTGAAATATATTTATCATATTTTATTATCTTATTCAAAAAATATTTCATATATGCTGTTTTAAAAATCTTAAACATGTCTTCTATATTTATGGAGTTAAATAAATCTTCAAAATCATAAGTAAATCATTTTAATTACAAACAATATTATTATTATTTTTCAAATCAATAATATTATTATAATTAAAAATTGAGCTACCTATTTTTTTTATTATATTTAAAAGCCTTTTTAAGGCAAAGGTTATTTATAGGTAGGCAGTGAACATACTTATTAAATATTTTTGAGAAATTAATTTTATAATAAAATTTATTTATGAATAGTATGGTACAATATTCAGTAGAACTATTTACTAAATTTATATCTACAGTATTGAATTTATAAATAGGTAAATTAGTAATATTCTTAATAATATGTAAGGTAGGGCTGTCTTCTAAATCATTCTTTTTGAGGATATATGTAGTATACCTAATTTCTCCTTTTTATTCAGACAACTAAATGAAACTAAAATAAATTTTTATTTTTTAATGTTAATATATATATATATATATATATATTTAGAACAAATTCTCTTTTCTCAATTAAAATGCAAATAAATTTAATACAGGAAATCATCACCTAATTATTAACTAATCTTGAAACTCAAATATAACAATTAGTAATATTTAGACGAATAAGATTATAAAACATGTGTGGTAATAATAATAATCTTCCTTATCGTCTGATTTTTTTATGATTATCCAAATATCGGATTTACATTAACGTCAAATATCGTTTTCAATAACGATATAATAATTGTTGATAATCGTAATCACATTAAGAGGTTTTTTTTTCTTTTCTTTTCTTTTTTTTATAAACGTAGTTTGGTACTTTCATTTTGATTTTAGTAGATTATAAGAGTATTTTTATAATGATATTGTTTAATATTAATTCAAAATTTTATACTCATGAACAAGATAGTAAGATTAGTGAATTTTAACTACATGTAGGATTTAACATCAAGTAATGCGGTAAACTAAATCTGTAACTAAAATCGAGTTATAAGTTTATTATGCTTAACAAAATAAACATTTTCCTTTTATTAAATATTAGATTTAATTATAATGAATAATAAGTAATTAATAATAATCAATCAAATTAAATAATAATAAATTATCAATTCCAAAATAAACGTAAGGCAGAAATATTTTTAAATTTGCATTAGCATAAATATCAAATAATGAACCATTGTGAGTACTACAAAAAGAATTCATTATACGAAAGATATATTTTGAATGTTTAAATAATCATGTATAACATATGCCTCAGAGCAAATATAAATTACGAAAACTAACCTAAAAAAATGCTTTAAACTACAGCTATACTATCCTAACATCGAGAAAAAATGTCCACATAAAAATAGAACAATGAAAATGTCGAATTTTTATACGCAGCAAATATTGACATTAAATCAAGTGAAAAGATGACGAATCGATTGCTGGAAGTTTGAAACTCAGAGTCTACCCATATTTAAAAAAAATAAATAAATATAATAATAATAATAAATGCAATTATTTAATAAAGAAATAGATAAAGTTAATGATTTGTATTAAAAAAAAATATTTTAAATCATCATTTAATGTTTTATAGAAAATTACATAAAAAAAAATAATCGAAAGAAGCTCTTTTTTTGGATTTTTTTTCTAGAAAAAACTTAAAACTATTTTAGTACAAGTTATTTTATTTTTCATGACGCATACATAGAGCGTGGAAAACTTATTGGAATAGTCAACAGTAAAATTCTCAGGCTTCTTAAACAACGATAGAAATGTTAAAAACCAGTGAAAGAAAACGATATTTTGTCCAAGTATATAGACATTATTCAATCTTTTAACACAAATGACGACAAAAAATAGTTTTACTGTACAACGTAATCATTTTTTAAATCGTATAAATTTCTTCTGGATTATAGAATCATTATTAAAATGAAATTGTTCTTCTGCAGTGCTACCATCCAGCCTAAAAAATCTACTTTGTTACACATATAAAAACAAATTACTAATTTAAAGTTAGTGAAACTAATCTCCAGTGTTTTTACACCAATAAAAAATGGTTTGGGTTTCGATTTTTTAATTAATAAAGTAAACATAAGGAAAGAATGTTATCTTTTCTCTTCTGTCTTTTTATATATCTTCTCACTGAAAACATTTTTTGTACAATAATTAATATTATAAAATTATTGTTTTCTTTTTTCCTTTTTGTTCTTCCTACGGAGAAATATTTTGCTTAACATAAATCAACTTAAAATAATGAAATGTATTTTAAATATTTATTTTTTTTTGTATGTCTGGAGCTTTTGAGAGTAGTTATAAAAGAAACAAAATATCACTTAAGGTGACTGCCTATCTTCGAACCCAATTTTTTTATAAAAACAATTTTTTGAAACAAATTGAGTGTTTTTAGGAATAAAATTAAAAAAAAAATATGTAAATACATAAATTTTTTTAATTAAATATTGTACTTTTAGAAAAATTGGTTGTTTTCAAGGAAATTTTACCAAATATTTACTAAAACTTGTAACACTGTATAAAAATTTCTAATACAATTATCATAATTTACTTTATACACAACATACATACTATGGTGTTCTTAAAAATGAACCAAACTCTAAGAGAAATATTAAAATACAAAAAAATTACAAAACAACTATACATAATAACATGAAAATGTTGATATTTTTTAAAGTTTTTTCTTTATAAAAACTACCCCAAATAAAAAAAATTACTTAACCTACAACACAAAACTTATGGTTCATTTTATAAAAAATAGTATAACAAACATTCTTACAAAATTTCAAAATGTTATCTGGTTTGGTTCTTAAGATATCATGTATCTGGTAAAGCGTTTTTTTTCGAAAACATAGTTTTGACAAAAACTCATTTAAAATTTTATCTTACTGTCCTTTTGCACAGAGTGATGTTTTTTAAAATCACTATAACTTTATTTCTATTCCGCGTGAAGGAAAAAGAAAAACTGTTTTGGGAAAAAAAAATGTTCGAACTATAAGATTTCGAAATAAAAAAAAAAATGTCTTATGTAGATGAAAAACGACATTTTCAAGGTAAAATAGAAAGGAATAAAGTAATGTCTATTTAAAATGAAAAAAAAAATCTGAAGAAAGAAAAATAATAAGTTTTTTAGGAAAATCTCAAGATTTTTATTTTTGTTGTTTGAATTTTTACAATTTAAACACATCATTGTGTGAAACAAATCAGTGAAAACTTATTTAAGCTTTCCATTGTTGTCTTACTCGAAAGTCAAAAATTGCTTATATAGTTTGTAGTTTGAATTGTGTAATAAGAAGTCAATTACATTTTATCGATATTATCTGTATTTCCTTTTTATTTGGGTAAAGGGCAAAAACACAAAATCACTTGACCCTTTCAACTGCAGCACTAGTGGCATCTAAGCCATCATTCTGACACCAGTTTGCAACAGGCAGGACCAAACCAAACTTACTTGCTTTCTCAGTAGTTATCTTAGATCTTGTCTTAGGTCAGTGCTTCTCAAACTTTCAATATACGCGACCCACTATTCAATCATCATTTTCATCGCGCCCCCCATCATACAATAACAATGTATTGAATTCAATAATACTATACTTTGACACTAAAGATACAATACGATTTTAATCTCTTATGTGCCACCGACGTATATAAACGTCTCGCTCAGCCAAAGCTATAATTTTCTGGACGTATATATACATCTTTCCGAAGTACGATCTTTTCTGTACAGTGCTATCCATAAAATTATTCCGAAGGCTTTGGAATGCAATAAAAGGACATTGACAGTGTTTGCGACGGATGTACTTATTTCACAGTATTTGCTTATTTATTTCTTTGCTCCGCCCCCTAAAAAAAATCAAAATACGCTCGTCTACGTGGTAAACGGTGGCATTGAAGATATTTTTAATCGCGTAATTTTTACTGCGATAATAGAACACATGGAACCCGTAGCACGATGCAAACGACATAAAATGTATGCGAAGTTAATTCTCATTGTTTGGCTTATTCTAAAAACGATTTTTACTATTGTACAATAAGCTAACGACTCCTTCGAAACATCAATAAAATTTCCTAAAAAATATTGAGTGATCCAATCACAATTAACTAATTGAATTACATATGCATATTGTAGATGCACCGTTCTATTTTTTCGATTAAAAAAAAACCAACCACTGCTTCTATCTTGATGTAGGCATAGAAATATGTATATTATACAAAAAATACACTTTTACAATTATTTATTGAAATTTTACCAACAAATTTACGTAATATATAGATATGGCCCTGATAAAAATATATTTATGTTTTTGTTTGACACAAACTTGGCAACTTGAGAAAATAAATACCTTCTTTTATTTTTCTGGAAGAATGCCATCACTATCTTTTATCGTAAAATATGTTATCATTAATCTGGAACATATTTTATTTTACGCATATTTTTTATGCAAAACGAAAGACAAAATTATTATCGAGAGTTTTGAATGTGTATACAAGTAAGAGCTTAATTGTGTATTACTCTCAATTTTAAAGTAAGAAATAACTGAACGATCTAAATAAAAGTTATTTAGTATCGTAATTAAAGTATTTAAAATTTCTTGCTAATAGAATTCTTAGTTTTCAATTAAATTTGCTATCTATGACCTTGTAAAATAAGTTATGATGAAATTACTACATATACTCTTGCACACTGGAACTTTTTCACTTGTACCTAAGTTTAGTACGCGGACTAAAAGTTGTGCAAACAAGATTCATACTTATTAACATTATTTTCATTCAGTCAAAAATTTCCAAGTAGAACCAAATATTCAATTTATGTACGCATAATTTTCTTACATGGTGTGAAAAAGCACAAAATATATGTAATCTACT
>BMAV01026974.1:49771-64085 GCA_019973955.1 Trichonephila inaurata madagascariensis
TTTCCTTTAAAACATGATTCTTTAGGCTATACATTTAAGTGCCTTGGAGTCTAACCAAAATACAATAATTCTGTAGACCTTTGGCTAGACGCAAAAATGCGTTTCAAAATGACAAAAAATGAACGTAACAAAGGAAATGTGTACTTAGAATGAAATGTTTAGCGAACCTTTAAAGAATAAATGAATGCAGGGCATATAATGTGAATGAAAGAGTTGTTTAGAATTGAAAAATAATTCTTTTAAGATTGATAGCTTTTTGAGTCAATTTTTAAATATATGTATGATAGATTACATGTATTACATTAGTGATATATATATTCGCTAATTTTTAATTTTAAAGAAACGCTTTCTTAACGGCTTGTACACGTATAGAAAACCTTTTAGTGTACTGCTTATTTTTATATAAACTGTGGAGGAGCTTTTAAAAACTCACTTAACCACCATGAGTTTGAGCCGGCTGAAAAAAAAATTAATATAAGTCTGCATTTAATCTTTCTACGGCAGCTCAACTCAAATCGTCTGCTGATTTATAACTTTTAATTTATTGAGATTATAGAATATGGAAATGTAACTAATGCTATTATTAGAAATTTCATTGC
The DNA here is from genome assembly GCA_019973955.1 of Trichonephila inaurata madagascariensis. NCBI lineage: Eukaryota > Metazoa > Arthropoda > Arachnida > Araneae > Nephilidae > Trichonephila > Trichonephila inaurata. The sequence continues at coordinate 50,371 of BMAV01026974.1, forward strand.
TGACTCTTTGGATATGGGAAAGTTCTACATGTTATTCTACATCACAAAAACCTAGGATTCCTCCACAAATTAAAACAAAAAAATGATGCAAATTATTAGGTAAGATTTTTTTAAATTTTTTTTTTTTAAATTCCTTTAAAATAGAAATATATCTATCGTACAAGGCATAAGGAAATTATGTAAAGTTCTTCATGATGGTGAACTATTCATTGATGTACCCTAATGCGTTTTTTTTTATTTATTCACTTATGTTTATTATTATTATTATTATTCGTTCATTCTTCTGTTTAGGAATGGAGATTTTAGTTTTGGTATTTCAAGTTTAATTGAATATTTACATTTAAACATATCTTGTATTCCAATTATATTGTGTTATTCTATCACTGTTTGAATTAAAACAATAATATGAAAAACAAAATTAAGTCAATTCCTACTTAGGTTAAAACAAAGAAAGATTTTATTTCAGTTACATTTTATTAAATAGTTACCATTATTATAAATATGTATATACATATCACAGAGTCACAATATTAAGTGGTAACACACCTTTTAAATTAATATTAAAAACTTTTGAACCAATTAAAATTTATAATAACATTTTTTTTTAATAACAGTTGAAAAAATAAGGTAAGAATTTATCTTTTAACCAGTTTAAAAAGAATGTTCACTTCTAACTGGCATTTGATTATTCAGGTTAAGTTAAATCTTCATAAAAAAATTAACAAAAGCTGTATTATCCAATGGTGCTGCCCTATAGAGGAATAATACCGAAAGTGAAATATATTTCTCAAACTATAATTAATTAACTAAATTTAATTAATGGATTAATATTTGAAAAATCTGTATTAACATCAAGTAGCACTCACTACAAGTTTACAAAAATAAATTTGAACTTGAGTGGGTGTATAAAAAGTGCTTTATTAACGGTTGAAAATTTGAAAAAAAGATATATAAATAAATATATATAGGGAAAGTGTAAACTAACAGTAGAAATAGAAAAAGAGTTATCAACTTTAAATTTGAATTAGATTTTCCCATGTGTATCTACAGACATATAATTCATAATTAATTAGAAATTTTGTGGATACATTCTTTCATAAATATTGTTACGAAACAAAAGTATTTGTAATGAATTATTTATCGAGTAATACTTTTACTGTAAATGCTGCTGTGGCTATTAACAAGTAAAAAGTCATGTATACCAGTGTTCAGTCAATGGTTTCGTTATATTAGCTTAGCTTAAATTTTTGTCTTTCGAAATAATGTAAAGAGGGAAAAAATATTTCTCTACACGAAATAATATTTCTTATTTGATGTCAAAAAGTAACAAGAAATATCTTTGGAAGGAATAAATATAATCAAATGTGAACAGGGAAATGGTTATAGAACGGTGAATTTATTTACAAAATATGAGTTGTTCACATAGGATTTGAGAAAGAAAGGATCAATTCAATTCCCTATAGCAGTGTACCTCAAACTTTTACTATTTGCGACCCAATATTCAATCATACTTTTCATCGCGCCCCCCTTCTACACAACAGCAACGTATTGAATTCAATAACTCTATACTTTGACTCTAACGCTACAACATGACTTCAACCTCATAAGTGCCACTGATAGATATAAATGTCTCGCGTACAAAACTATACAAAGGGATAATTAGCCTGGACGTCTATGTACGTCTTTCAGAAGTACGATCATTTCTGGGCACTGCGATCCATAAAATTATTCCGAAGGCTTTGGAATGCAATAAATGGCCCTTGACGGTGTTTGAGAAGGATTTATTTCATAGAATTTGCTTATTTATTCCTTTTCTCCCCCTCCCCCTCATCACGGTGACATTGGGGAAGGATTTGCATAATTTTTAACTGACAGTTCATTGATTAATTATAAACTGTGCAAATTATCAAGATAAATATTAATTTTTGGGTATAATTTTTTGTATGACAAGCCCATGGGGTAACTTGCAATTTTTAATATTGTTCTTAAGTTAGCATTGTTAAATTAACCCACGGTCACTCGCGCCTGTTTTTGCTACCTTCGTTACTCGCGGGGTGTAGAAAACACCCCAAACTTTTAACACGTGTATTTAATTATGAAAATAAAAATTAAGTCATTATGATACATATTTATAAAGTACAAGATGTTTTTTGTATTATACAAATAAAATTATTAAATTTATTGCACACAAATGAAACTAACATTAATTTAAACTAAACATACAAAATTTTCATTTTAAAACACATAATTTTATATTTTTTTATAAACCAGTATATAAAACGTATATGCCAGTAATAAATATACTTTATAATTAATGAAATAATGATTGTAGAAAGTAGAAAAATAATATTTTAATCATTTTCCAAACTTTCAGAGTAGACTGTGTACTAATGCTCAACTTCAGGCGTGAGTTCTCAGCTCTCCAGATAAACTTTTGAAGGTCATTACATTCCAATCGTTTCTTAAAGAGGGATTGCATCACGCCTGAAGGTTCAATGACCTAAAATGTGCAGCTACAGAAAAGATCGTGGTTCTGCACATTCTTTTTAAAAATCTGGGAGGATTTTCTTTTTGCTGGGGTGTACAGAACACCCCGCGCGAGTGATCGCGGGTTAATTATAAAATACATGGTGCAGTACTGATACATTTATAAGTGTATTATATTAGTGTAAATGTGTATTTCATTTTTTTATTACGTCAGAATATATTTCGTTTGTTAACTTTCCATAAAAATTGATTATTTTCTTAAATAATCTTTTGTTTTTGAACTTTCAGTGTGCTCGCGCTCCCCTCGTAAAGTTATCAAGCCTCCCTAGGGGGGGGGTGCCCCACAGTTTGAGAATCGCTATCCTCTAGAAATGTATGAAAAAAATTTGAGACAATGATAGAACTATGTTTAAATAGACATATACAAGACAGAGACTTGGCAGTGAATTTATTCTCACTCTAATATATGATGTTCTCAAGTTCCACGTAGTTTCAGATTATGAGACAGAGTGTTGTTACCACTGCTTTAAAAATTGGAGAGCTGTAAGAGAGTAGTAGTGATTTTTATTTTGCAACTCCTAAATGAATAAATGATAAGTACTTAACCTTCTTTATTCTATGGATTCTCTTTGTCATAAAAAAAAGATTAAATTTTTTCTCCAATAAATTACTCTAATTAATTCAGATGCCTATGCATTTTAATATACCTATACTCACCAAAAAATCATCACTGAGAATAGAAATAGTTGGCACATATTTTAATAAAGCAAAAAAAAATGGAGAAAAAATAATAAACAAATAGCATTTAATAACTTAGTTTATAATTAATCATGTATGTAAAGGGAATTTCAATAATAAGCTATCTATTGCTTTGCATTTGCTTATAGTTTTTAGTTGTCTTACTAAATAAAAAAAAATTCGCCATGTTATACTTTGCTTTTTTTAAATTTCGAGTCGTTTATAAAAAAGTAAAGACCTATGATTCAACTGCCGATTTAATTTTCATATCTATTTTAAGTCACAAGACCGTAAGTGTTTTATGCTCTGTCAGAATTATAACAGTGGCTTATGCATAAAGCATAAGTCATTACTATAATGTTGCCAGAGCATAAAGCTTTGGATTTTTAGAAAAACACAGTTACCCCCCATTAAACTAATCTTTTGAATGATATAAAAACACATTTTCAGTATTTGCATTGGGTTATTTTTTCCAAAGCATGATCTGAAACGAGATAGCTTACAACAGAGAAAAAATGTCTCCCTTTGATTCATCTACATTAACAAAATAATGCGTAAACGTTATTGTATTTGTACTTTTGCTTAAATAAAACTATTTTATATTTCTCGTAAGTGCAGAAAGAATTCTCCTGAAAAACGAATCTCGTATATTGGAAAAAAAAATATTATAAATTGAAAATAGTTTACGTTCCCTCTTTTCAAAAAATCTTTTAAAATGTATCTAAACTTCCATTTTTTTAAAAAAAAAATGCATGTAAATGTATCAGTAAGGATCATAAAACATAGGCTCCAAATTCCTACTTAAGAGTAAGAAAACTTTTGAATTATTCAAATTTTTGAAATAGTGAAATATATAATCAATATGATGTAGTGTTTTTTTTTCATTGTATATAAGAAAAAAAATAAAATAAATTTAATATTTTAGCATAAAAAATGTAGTTGAGAATTCTATTTTAAAGTATATTTGCATTTTGAGCTTCAGAGTATTTACATATTCCAATACATTTATTTTCCATACAGCTAAATCAGTAATACAATACAGAGTCTAAGACCCAGGAAAATCCGTTTCAAGTAGAAAGATTGGTGGTATCTTTTAAAGTAAATTGCAACTCTTAAAATCTGAATTCTATAATGTAGTTTCCACTGTGTTTACTATTTTATAATATCTGGTTGTAACAGGATCCAGATAACAATTGTTAGTTTTTAAAATGCCGCAAATGGTCTGTTTAAAGGCAACACATTTCATAGCCATAAAGTGCTGAAATAAATGAAGTCATAGTCATTACCCAAAAAGTATTCACACTGAGTACTTTAGCCAATGGTTCAAATAAAAAAGTGCAGAGCATTATTTTGCTACATATTCCCAACCTTTGACAACTATTTATAGCCGAAGTTTTTTAAATATGTGGGGTTTTTTTAAAAAATTTTATCTCAAATCTTAAAAAAAGAATTTTTTTTAAAACACATATTAATGTCACATTTTCAAGGTAAATTATTAATCGAAGCGTTTATTTTCTCTCTCTCTCTCAAAAATATATAATAAATGATTATTTTCCCGCTCGTTGCTTAAATAAGTTTCTAATTTATTCCCATTAATTTATGAAACATAAATCAATTTATTTGGAAAGTATTCAGTTTAAAAAAATAAAAAAAAATAAAAATAATAGAATTCCTTCTGTATATAACAAGGTTTTTATTTCAACACTAATAACAAATATAATCGGTAAAACAGAAATATGGTTTTAACTAATTCCTAGTTAAACAAAAACTTGGAAACACATTTAACTATCAAAAGCTGATAAATTATAACTTAATTACTATCAATTGGGTAATATAGTCAAACCTCCATATTACGAACCTCTATTGTGAATTTTTTTTATAACGAACTTTTTCCTGGAACCAAGAACATTTCACAATTTTCTTCGTAAAATGACCTCTCAATAGCGAAGTGCATTTTCTATACAACGAACTTTTTCTCTAGTGATTCAGTTTTTTCTTTCCTAATTTTAAAGTATGTCTGAACATTTCAAGTTATTCTTTCTTTTGACACATTTTATATTGTGGTCATACATCTTGAACTGGTTTTATTAGATGCCTAACTCACCGAAAGCAATATAATTCTGGGTGTTTCCTCCAAGAAGTACAACCTTAAACCCACATTGTCCAGCTCACTGGAAACGTCTTCAATATCACCTTTCACCCTCAGTGGAGATGTCTCGTGTCCCCGTGTCCTTTAACTAGTCTCCATTCATTTGTAGTGTTGATCAGCCGTACTGGTAACTTCGTTTTTAGTAGCTCAAAAATGTAAAGACGTAAGTGCTTGAGCATCAAAGAGAATAATTTAGTTTTTCAGGAAGTAGATAAAGGCGTCAGGAAACTTTTCTTGCAGTTTTTCTTTATTTTATAGGTAAGATCGATAAGATAAATGCATATTAATTTACAAAAAGGTGTGAATAATTAATTTTTTAATATATAGAGTTCATGATTTTAAAATATTTTTTATGAAGTTTATAAAGGTAGAAAATTGAAAGATGAACCTGTGTATAGAGCAAATTTTCCATGTAACTAATTATTTTTCGGGACTTAGCAACTTCGTTATATAGAGGTCCGACTGTAACTAAATATTCTAATTTTAATTCCTAAGTAAAGTTTATAAATTGCGTCATACAAAAAAAAACATTAACATAACAATTAAATAATGAAGATAATTATATTTTACTATAATACATAATATACAATTATAAGCAATACTGAGACTAATTTACTTATTATGTGTTATCTTATGCGGACCTACTTACAGGCGACATCTTTTCTCCAAGCTTACCTCATAGGTACACTTATATGACAATATCTGAAGACGTGTCCTAGGTAACCAATTGGTCTTAACCAGTTGCTTGTGGCTTATTCTAATCGAGTTTCTGGTTTGAATCCTGGTACCACTAAACAAGCATGAAAAAAGTTGATATGTATTGTTACTACTGAAGTTCCAAGGCCAAATATATTGGCGTTCTGTGAAAGTTAGAAGATGATTGGGATGCCCATTAATATATCGAATTCTACACTTGATTATGATCCCAAAATTACTCAATACCGTGGCAACATTTATTTTATAACTTTACTGACTAAATTTAATTTTAATCAAAGAAACAAATTAAACCTGATACTCAAGCCTGTTTTATGTTTAAATGAGAATCTAAGGGTAATAATTATAATAATAAACCCTGCATGTTATTGAGCTGAAAACTAATGAGTCATATAAAGCTGATAACAAAAGTTACAGTCTGTTAGTTATGAACTTTTAATTCGAAATTATTAAAACTAATTTATGAGACTTATAAAAAAAAAGAAGAAAAAAATCCGCTTATTTTATTCCAGCTTTATATTTGTTCTAAAAATATTTTTTGTGGGCCATATGCTCCTCTCAAGGCCTGAATAGGATAGATTTAACTTAGAGAGTGTGAATTTATACATGTTATAATTATGGTATTTCTTTTTATGTCGTAAGTTCGTTTTCTATACCTTTTCAATATTGAAAGTGAAATGGAGGGTCTAGAATTTAATTATTCACTATCAATTGAAAATGCTTTTCTTAATGAAGGATTTGCTTTAATTCTGGTTACGTACAATTTCTACCAAAAAAAAAAAAAAAATCAGTATCAAAAAATGAAAACTGAGAGATTTAAAACTGTTATCTTTAGCATTAAATATTCATGTTACTCATAATTCCATGCACTTGATAATAGGATTAAAGTAATTAATTTTTGCAAGAATACTCACGTGTGTTCCAAGAAACTGCGAATATACTTTTTCTTCTGATATTGAATGATAAATGGGAATAGTAAAATTTCTATCTCTTTTACTTTACATTCCAATGAGAATAATTAAATAATGAAAAAATATGTACAACCATTTTTCCTTCCCTATATATGAGTTGAAAATGAATAATTTGATTTGATGATTGTAATTGCATGGAAGAAATTATATAGCACGCATATGTTAAAGATAAAAACTTCAATTCCATATGTGGCTGAAATTTGTATTTATTTCAGTCACTTTGTAGCTGGTTCTCACACGTGTTTCCCTTAACTAAATCCTTGGTCTTCGACACGACTGCTTGCAATGTAAACCTCTTCTTGAAAGAGAACCGGGATGAACGCAAATAAGAATTACTATTTCAAAAGATCTGAAGAGAAAATTTGATGAGAATTACATGAGAAACCATGAAATGTCAGTGGATGTTACTAAAACGATTTGTGAAGGTTTTGCAAGTATGAATAGTCACGGCAGTGCTGACTCAGAACAGGATTCTGTATGTATCTACTTGAAGACAACTGAGCATTCTGTAGGCCTACTTGCGTGGATGTTTCATTTAAAAATAAAAAATAAAAAGTTAAGTTTTGATTAGGTAAACTACTTTACATGTTGTAACGTACTGTGGTCGAAAACAGTCAGGTTAGGAGTAAATATTCTTAAGTTTTATTTTATCATTTCGGCATAACCATCTTTAACATTGCCTTCATCATCGATTAAAATCCTAGTCTTAAACTGGTTCCATTATTGTTCTCTTCCTCGATTTTCACGCCTTTTCGGCTCTCTGTAATCTGAGGCAGTCATGATTCGTTCTTTTGTTCTCGATGAAATAAACTTTTCTTTTATGGATTGAATGTCCATTACAGTACATAACTATTTTTCAATTCCTACTATTAGCTAACACTATATATATATATATTTATTTATTTATCTTCTTGGAATTTTCAATCGTTAATAAAATACACATTTTAAAGCGCTCAAAATTTTATATACATGATTATTTTGGATGACAATACAGTAATTTACTTAAAATTAATAAAAATTAAATTATTAAAATTAATTATCCAAAGAATTCCAAATACAGCCACGTTGGCATCATTTTTGGCGACTTAGCGACCCTTTTGGTGACTTGTGTCAAAATATGAAAATGTTTTTTTCTCCCATTTTAAAGCGCTCGTTTGAGCTGCAATTTTCTATACACTATTGTTTTGGGTGAAAATATGATAATTTAATTATAATTAATTAAAAACAATTGACTGAAACTCAGTATTTCAAATATTACAGATACAACCGTGTTGGTTTTCCTTTTTAGTGACTTGGGTCAAAACTTTAAAATATTTTTTTGTCTCACGTTTTAAAGCATTCAGTTGAACTGAAATTTCATATACACGATTGTTTTGGATGACAATATGATACTTTAATGAAAATTAATTACCACTTAATGTTCTGATTCTGTCATAAGTATATACATATTTATATTAATTGTAACCATTTAATAAAAAGTAGCTAGTATAAAACTTTTCTTTGTTGATCTAAGTAGGAATTGACTTAAAAAATTTCTTTTATATTACTTGCTTATATTTTGATAAAGAATAAAACATTTATGAAAACTTCTTTATCACTGATGTGTTCTAATCTAACTTTCTCTCAGAGTACTAATAAGATGCATTTGGTAAAGTTTACAAACAGAGGCATTACTGTATGGTGCAATGTTACAATATATATACATATATAAAAAAAAAAGGAAAATACGATTAAATTATTTTTTAATCGCTTAAACTTAATTTCTTATTTAGGGGAACTACATATTTCTCTCCACACTTTGATTCATTTAGCGTGATTATCGTTTTAAAATTGCAACACTCTAGACTTGAAAACAATACTTATTTTTAAAGAAATAAAAAGTTAAAAAAAGTCTCCTTGAAATTGAATCTAAAGCCTTTGTGACTGTCCAATAACAAAAACCCATTCAAACGGCTATTTTTATCACAAAATTAATTCGTACAAAATTAAAAGCTACAAATAAAATTTAAAAAAAAATAAAATGCAATTATTTTAAGAACATTCATTGCTTTTATTTAAACTTTTATTTCTAAGAAATTGTGCTTTGGAAGCGAGAATTACAAAAAAGAATGTTTCTAATAGGAAGAGCTTTACTTCATTTAGAATCCCAATTAGACCCTGTCAAAAGCATTAATTATGTAGAAGTTTCAGTTTGTTCATTTCATAGCATGAAAGAAGCTGCTTCGAATAAAACAAGAGATGAACGATAAAAAAAAAATGGTGAAAGGGAACATGAAAGAATTTTCTAACTTTCAATTCCCATATGCAATTTTGCTCCGAGATGTTTAAATTAATTTCGGAATCTCATTGAATAGTTCCTAATGATGATTTATTGTAATATGTATTATTTCTTTAGAAACACAGTTGAAAACATGGATTAGATTTAAAATAATTCTGGAACCATAATACATTTAAGTGCCATATGTATTTGTTTAAAAATAATTTTTCTTAAAAATATTTTACTGCTCAATTTTTATATTTTCTGAGACAAATTAAAATTTCTATAGGAATTATTAATTTTGAATGTTTTTAATTATTTATTTATAATCCGTAGTCTACTTTTTGTGGGTTGTGTGTTTTGAATGTTTCACTGGAAATGTAAATTTTATTATAAGCAAAATTAATTATTTAAATGAAACAAATATTTTGACACAATAACTAATTACGTGTCGTGTCTAATGCGTTTTCTCATTTTGAAAGTTACAAAGAAAATATATTGCATCAAAATAATGTTTTTAAATGTATAGCTGATTCAAGTTTAAATCTATTTTTTTTTTTTTTTTTTTTAGCCTTGAATCAACCCTTTTAGTGCACTTGCAACTTTTAAATATGAATTGTAAATAAATCTGTTTGAAATGGCTCCTTTTATTTATTTATAATTATATACTTTTTTAATTTTTGCGTTTTAATTTCTGCTCAGATATAGTTATTTGTGCGATTCTCTTTCATCTAAGCATTTCAAATTAGAAAGTTTTGATTAATGTTGTTTTATCTGTAAAAAAAAAGCGGAACAAAAATGATATTTTTTTTTCCATTTTTGAATTCAAAGTAAATAATTGATTTATTTAAAGCTAAAATAAATTTATTTTACACGAAATAAAGTATTGTATCTTAATTATTTGCCTTATATCATTAATAGTTCGTACTAAAATTCTAAATAGTTTGCATTTGGCAGCAATTATTTCTTTTCATAATTTAAGTTTCTGAAATTTTCCTTCACACTCGAAAACATATCCACTTCTACGTTGTTTCATTTCTTTCGTCTCTGATTATTTTGTTCAGGATACCATGAAATTTCTCGGTTAAAAATATCATATCGAATGACAATATATTAATAAAATTCAAATGTACTTGTTGAATGAATTAAACCTGCGAAATATTTTTAATGTAAAATAATAAGAATTACTATAAATACATATATAAAATGTTAAATAATGCTACAGTTCAAACAATTTTTGTGTCTCGTACAGACGTAAGCGTATTTAAACAGAAACACACTTAATGAAATACAAATTTACACACTCAACATTATTTCTATTTGAAATGACAAACAGGTATAAACATTCTTTGCACGGGTGAATTAAATAATGTAACATTCGAGATAGAAAGAAGAAAATAATTTAACGAGTTTAAAATTTCATGAATACAGGGTGTCCAGGCTTAAAGTACCTCAAAGTTATGGCTTATTATTACTAAACTATTAATCAGACTGTAATAAACTGTTCGTCTATGGGTTGGAAAACTCTTCGAGATTTTTTGGGTCTAGTATGATCGGCCGCACATGCACGCATTATTCGGCAGTCGTAGACGAAAAACTTGTTACACTTACTTCATAAGTAAAGATGCTGACATTGCAGCAAAAGGTGCTGTGCGTACTTTGGTTAATAGAGATTAAATCAGTTCCGCGTGAACAGCGACGTGTTCGAACGGGATGGAATGGCGTTCCTGGCTTGCCTAATAATCAGAATTCCTACAAAAGGAATCACGCACACGATCAACAGTATCTTCTATCACGAAAACTTAAGAGTATTTGCCAGTTTGAGACACCAATGTTCACGTCTCCTTTAAAGTTCTTTCTCATTGGTGGATAGATTTTGATGTTGGAGGGTCGACATTCCATTCTGTTCGAATACGTCGCTGTACACGTGACTGATTTAAATTCCGTTAACCAAAGTATGCACTGCACCTTTTGTTGTGGTGTCCACTTCTTTACTAATGAAGTCAGTATAACAAGTATATCGTCTACGACTGCCGAATAATTCGCGCACGTGCGGCCGATCGGACTAGACCCAAATGATCTCGGAGTATTTTCCAATCTACGGATGAGCAGTTTGTTACATTCTGATGGGTAATCCCTTAATAATAAGTCATTACTTTTGGATACTTTAAGCCCGTACACCCTGTATTTTGAATAATTAAATGTAAAATTCAAAATAAACTTTATCAAAAAACGATTCAGCAAATAAAATAGCGAAGTAAAATAAGAAAATAAAGCTGAATAATGCTGTGTATGTCAGGTTCACCTGTCAGATGATTATAAATGTTATCTTTTTCACTATGTGTGAGGCAATTTTCACAATATTCGTTCAACGAAATATAGATTTCTTACAAATTTCAAGTCTATATAGCTAATACATCAAAAGTGGAAATTTCTTTGTTTCTATAATGCCCCAGCTACTCCTCTCCCACCTTTAAGACTTAATTTTTTTAAAAATCTATTCTTAATGAATTTCAACTCAATGAAGGAAACTTATTTGCCGTATTTCAAGTATATATATCTAACAGTTCGTAAAAGGAAACTTTTGGCCAAAACGCCCCACCACTCCCTTAATCGTCGATTTTCGTATAACCAGTTTTTAGCGGATTTCCATCCATCAAATAATACATGCCTGGAAATTCTCAAGCTTGTGGGTCTGATAATTACAGATATCTAGTGATGAGTAAGTAAGTGAAATAAAAAGGGAGTCACTTTTCTCATATATATGTATAGATTCAACGTGGATCTTGTATGAAAAATCACCATTTTCCATACATAAAAAAGTAAGCATAATTTCAGTATAAAAAAATGTCATCATTATATTCATATATAAAAACATTGGACATAACCTGTGATTCCACACAAGGGGGGTGTCCTAGGAGTCCATACCTCCGCCCCCTCCCCAAAGCCCTTGATTTTTTTTCCCGATTGATTATAATTCTAAGTATATAGTACGTATTTGTAAGTAAATTAAGTATTTTTATTAATGATTAATTTTATTAATTAGTGTTCATTGTTTATTCAATAATTAGTTTTTTTAACTGTTTTTTGTTTCCGAAAATCGACAAAATCAAAAGGAGCATGATACAAGAATGGTAGACTTTCGACCCAGGAAATTCCTGTGTGCGCTACTGGACATAACTTATATGTGAAATCATTAAACGCAATTTCAAAATAAATCCAGAATATAATTCAAATCTAAAAATCGAAACTAAAATATTATTTAAATCTATATATAAAGAAGAATTCCCATAGATGCTATGTAACTAAACACACAATAATAAATAAGAATTTTCTGGTATTATTAATTTAAACCTGCTCACACACATCCAATTTCTTGTCAAATAATCAAAACTGTTTAAATAAATATTTTAATATTTCCAATTTAAGTTAATAATTTAGAAGCGAAACAAAGACAACATGAAAAATGTTATCTAAAAATAATCTTTTTTTCTCTTAGGATTATAAATATCTTAAAAATATTAAATCTTCTTCAAATTAAAAACCGAAAAAAAAAAACCACTGTCGTACGTTTAGAGATTTAATGAAAGAATTCCATTTTTCATTTAGATTTTTATTTCAAAGGATTTGTTTCTACCTGAAGGTTAAATACAACTTGAATTATTAATGAATGAAGGAAACTGCATACACCAAAAATAATAAATGGAATCAAAAGCATAGAAGAGGAAAAAACAATAGGAAAATAAGTTATTCTGAAACTTCGTCTCTTTCTTCCACCATCAGATAAATCTCTTCTTTAAAAGAAGTCCGAAAAAATTCTTGAAACTAGTAAATTATTTAGTGTTTTCCAAATCCTTAAACTTTGTTCGAATTTTAAAAAGGTCGAAACTTTTCAGAAAGAAAAGTGTTTGTATGATGTTTCAGGAGTTTGAATCTATGTACATAATATACAAATTACAAATTGAATTCTTTAAAAAAAATCTGAATGAAAAACGTTTAAAAGTAGTTTTAATAGCGGAAATAATTTTACAAAACTTAAGATATGAACATGATTAAATTTTTAATAATACTTTAATGTAAGTAGTATTAATTCAAAATGGCATATATATGTAATAAAAATATTTAGTTATGCTATTTTTTATTTTTATTTTTGACTTTTCGAAATGTTTATAAAAGGTATTTTTTTCTATACTTTTAGTGACCGACTTTTATTTATACATAATTCATTACCTTACTTGATGATTTTAAGCTATGATAAAATGACGAGTTTGATCAATGAAATGTATTTCCTGTTTTCAAATTTCCATACGTACTATTTGAAACGTGATAGCTCACTCCTTTAAAAAAAATTCCAATGTCCTTGAGGTGACCCCTAATGCAAATCGTAACTGGCAAAAAT
>BMAV01026974.1:64094-80173 GCA_019973955.1 Trichonephila inaurata madagascariensis
CAATTGTATTACTTGCAGAAAAAACGTAATACCGGTGGATCGGTGGTTCAAATCATACCCTCAAGCCAAGATGAACAGTGTTATTGAGCGATGTTGTTCATTAAGTGATCAGTGTTTATTATTCAAGAATCACGCTCATCACATGTAATCCTTGTTGCTCAAAAACCAAAAGGGTTGGTTGAGATTTCTTTCACTAGATGGCAACAGGGACCCATCACAAGAAGTTTTGAACGTGTCAGGCATCAGTTTCAAAATATTTGTCAGTTTTAGTCAGTTGAGCACAACGGGCAGTGAAAGATATTTTCCCAAGAGCAAATAGCCATCTTGGAATTTTATTTCGCTGTAAAATCTCATTGCCGCGTGATAAATGTATTTCAGCAGAAATGTAGAAGTGAAACAGCACCAAATGCATCAATGATAACACTTTTAGTGCAACGGTTACGTGACACAGGTTCGGTTGCCGACAGGAAGCGATCGGGTAGAGCTTTCATAATGAAAACGAAAGTGGCAGATGTGGAGACTGTTTTACAAAGAAGTCCATTGAAAAGAATACACCATTACAAAATAACATATAAACACCATTACAAAATTCATACACTTGCTGAAAGTGATGAAATTTACGCTTGGTTGCAGTAAGACGGCGCAATTTGTCACACATCACGGGACAGTATGGAAGTTTTAACTGAATATTTCGATGATCGTGTCATTTCCAAAGGACTTTGGTCAACTCGTTTACCAGACTTGTCAATTCAGCACTTTTTTCTTTGGGATATCTGAACAATGTCACCTTCAGGAATAATTCCCATATGTTTGATGAACGTAAGAGTAACATCCTTCATGCAATATCGGACATTAATTTTCTTGCTCTTCGTAAAATGTCAATTAATGTGGTAAAAAGAGTTCTAGTGTGTCCAGGAAGATGGACATTATATTTTGAATATTTACTGTTATTTTACTATGTCTGACACCTGACAATAAAAATACCCATTCAACCTTTGTTTGTCCTTTATTTTGTTTTTTAACATAATTCATCTGTCTTTAAAACTCAACCACAAAGATTGATGTGCGTGACTTTTGAAACACCCGGTAGAATCCAAAAAAACATTAGCAATTTCAATTTTTTAAAATTTTTTTTAAAGAATAGGCAAAGATAACCATTATAAGCATTTTGATATGAATATAAGGTGTGACACAAAAAAAAGCGAGACTAAATGAGTAGCTTGAAAAAAGAGCGGAGTTGGCAACAACTGTTTAGGTGACGTCATCCCGCACATCTCCTGTATCAATGTTACCAGTTTTGCTTTAACCTATCTCGCCAGTTGGGAGTACTGCGTCATTGAGTGTGCACGTGCAACTGCATTCTGCTTGAAAATGTCGAATCCACATCAAATTTCTTGTGAAACTTAAGAAATCAACCTTGAAAACATGTTACATACTAACCTAAGCTTTTGGAGATCAAACTTTGTCTCGGGCACATGTGTTTGAATGACATAAATGGTTATCAGGGGGAATTGACAGTGAGGAAGATGATGAACGTGCTGGGTGCCAAGGTCAGCGATTACAGATCAAAACTTTGCCAAAATTCATATGAGTGAGTTTTCACTCACATCAGTGGTCAAACAGTTAATCAACTCTATACTGCATTGAAGTACAAAAAAGACTACGTGAAAAAATTAGGAAAAAAATACCATAACTGGGGAGTGTTGGATGGCTGTTGCATCAAGACAATGCACCTGTTCACACGGCCCTATTTGCCAAGCAGTTTCTGATCAAAAACATTACTGTGATGAGGCACTCTCCTTATTCACCTGATTAGGACCGATGTGACTTTTTTTTTTATTTCTTACAGTTAAGTCTTATTTAAAGGGGATCCATTTTACCTCAGTTGAAGTAGTTCTGGTAAAAACGGAGAATCTCTGGAAGGGCCTTTCAAAACCATCGTTCCAAAACTTTTACCAGCAATTTCAGCACCAAATGCAGAAGGGTGTGAATGCTGAAGGAAACTACTTTGAAGGTGATAATATCACGAAGGAATAATTCTGTAATTACAATGATTTATTGGACCAGTCTCGTTTTGTGTGTGTATGTCACACCTCATATATGTCGACTATTTCTGATTAATAATGCCAGATAACGAGGCAAGATGACTTAATTTTATTAGTTTTGTAACTTTAGTAAAATAATGTGTATATAATTTACTCGGAAGTAGCTTTTACGTAGGAGTGCTACTTCAAAAATAAAAAAGACCTCGGTAGCTTAGCGGCTATGACTACTCACTCATGGCTGGTGAATCCTGAGAATGCAACTAATAACCAGCTGTTTAGAGGCACTGATGCACATTAAATCTGTTGATTCTCAAAGTCCTCTTGTTATGGTTTTGAAGTCCGGAGAGGAGGTCGGTGGCTCAAGTGCCATCCTCGGCACTTGACCATAGTTAAAAACTATGTGGTTTGTCTCCAACCGCCCTAGTGTTGCTTAATAGTGCGACGTTAATACACTTACACACTCATGAAAAGTGTAAAATGGTTGTTTAATCAATTATTATTATTTTTTTTATTTCTATGTTATTTTTTTTGTATATATAAGAAAGCGTAGAGTAAAAGTATATCATTTTATCCACGTATAAGAGTTTTTCCAGTGTCCTTTGTCTTCCAATAGTTGCCTTACCATTGTGGCCTTTAGGGAAATGAAAAAGCGGACCTTTTAGCAAAAAAGAGGCACGAATATTCTCCAAAGGTCTACTAGAGACTTGCCTCTTCACTCAGCAAAACTTGAAACCCATAGGATTTTTAAAAAATGCTTTCAAGATGCCGCTACCAGTGCTGCCAAAAATAAATCATGGAGGGTGCTAATAAAACCTAACTGTGTCTCGGACTCTCCTCGTGCCTCTGTGGCTGAGTTTAGATTATTGACTGAACATGACTGCCTTTGTAGTCATGTGCACGATTTTAATCTGACTGAATCTTTCTTTTGTGTTTTCTGTACTTAAGTGTTTGGCCTATATTGCGAAGAAATACTACAGAGCTCGTTGCTTAATTACCTGATGGTCAATGGCCTGGCATTTGATAAATAAATTTTATCCACGTATAAGAGTTCTTTGTATATTGTAAGATTTCTTACGTTTCTCAAGGTATTCGACTACGTTCGGGGAACCATGATTTTAAAAAAGCGCATAAATGTATAATTTTCATGATATTTAGTGTCACTTAGATTAGAATACATGTATAAAATTGTTTTAAGGACATTATGACAAAAAAATTATTTAAATACAATATTGTGGCAAAAAATTAACTTAGAATAACCTTTTTTAAAATGTTCTCCTTTTGTAAAAAATGCTTCTATTGTATTAATATTTTGCCTGTATATAGATCAAACCTCTGTACAGAGGCTCACCTATGAGTTTTGAAAAATTCCCATTATTTTAAGAGTTACAACTATTTGAAATAATTAGCGGCGTATTTTCTTAAAATTTCTTTCTTCTGTTTTCGTAAGACATGGATAAACAGACTTCTAAGTTATGCATTTCAAACATTCTAGTGGAGCCTCTGTAGAGAGGTCCGAGCTGAATACAGGCAAACTATTATTATATAATAGACGCATTTTTCACAAAAGGGGAACATTTTGAAAATGGGTCATTCTATGTTCAGTTTTTGTCAAATAAATTTTTATTGTCATACTATTCTTAACGCAATTTTATATACATTTTCTAATCGAAGCGACGCTAAATATCATAAATATTATCCATTTACATGCTTTTGCAAAATCCTTGTTGCGAACGTAGTCGGTTACCTTAAGAAATACTGCGCTCTAATTGCGTGGAAATTCTAACAAATTGAAATAAAATTTCAGTCTATTCAAACTGCTGTGAGAATTTTTCAATAGCAAGCATATGAGTTATTCTTGCATAATTTATGTACACTAGTCTTGTAAGGAAAAAGAGAGAGAAAACAAAAATGATTCGTATACTGTTAAAAATTGTATTAAGAAATTAAAAGCAGTTTTTCTTGGTATATTTTATGTCATGTTTTATTTAAGGTATTACTTTGTAATGTATTGCAAAAAATTACTTTAATTAATTTGTTTACAAAGCTATTTAAGAGAGATATCTATTAAGTCTTTCTTATTGAAATAAGTGTCTTTATTTTCCACTAGTGGTTTCAGAAATCCAAAGAGATTCACTCATTGGAACTCCTTATACTTCCCAATTTATTTGCGCATTTTCAGTTAGCAAAACAGTTAATTAAATCATGTATTTGTTTACAGTATTTTCCTAATTTGTTTACATTCTATATTCAAATGAATAGAATCCTGTGTATCTTCGAAACATTAGAACTGTTTTTAACCTTTTATTTTTATCTGTAGATTCATGAACTTCTTTAATAAAAATGTAAAGATGTCTCTTATAAGAACTGTATTTTATTTATATGTGTGTATTATAATAAATATGAATATAAGATAAAAATGCAATTTAGAATGGATGCAGGAAATAAAATTGATAAATAATAACAATAAAGCATGATGAAATATACATGTTTACTTACTTTATATAATAAACAACAATGAAAACATATTATACACAATTAATATAAACCATTCACGGCCGTAATATTAATGAAGCAAGCATTTTCAAGTTTAGAAACCTTTAGGCAAAATTGTATTTGTCAAAGAAATGTTAATTTAAGCGGAATTATATCTTTTCTGTAATGACAATTATTAAAGTAAATTGCTTTCTTGTAAGCACAACTTTTATTTATTGCATTCATACATATAAAATCATACACAGACCATATTAGCTGCTAATTAAAGATGTTTCCATTGGAAACTCATATAATTAACTGTTACCCCTACTTAGTAGAGAAATTAATGCTAATACCAATTTTTATCTATACTTCAAAAGGAAAGAGCCACATTCAATAGGGAAAACAAATTCAGTTGCAAAAATACTTTAGTATTTCTAAATGTATAATCTATTATATAAGGTATCTGCTTATGCACGGGAGTAAGTTTTCTATAAACCTATGCAATTTGATGCATTTTTTTATGTTTAGGATTTAAACCATAAATAACTCCAATCGGAAAATTATATAATAATTTTAATCCATTAAAATGAGTTTATTTAGATAAAATTTGATGAAAATTATAATAAAATTCAAAACACTGTACATGGAATTCTAAATTGTAAGTATAAACTATTTTTCTACGCAATAAATTGAAAGCAGTGATGAAGGTAATGTACTAAAATCTACGGGTTTTTTTTTTAATCGCAAAAAAAAAAAATAAATAAATAAAATAAAATAAATAAAAAAAATAAAAAAAATATGGCTCATTGCCCATTTTATTAATGAAAATTTAAAACATGCATGGCAACATCGATGGAGACAAAAACTGCTAATAAGACTATACTATAAGAAGCTATAATAATGTTACAATTCTTAGATTTAGTTAAAAGTTAGATTACATTTAGTACACTTTAAGTAATATATATAGTTTTACGGAAATATATTTATAAGAGAGCATTTTATCAATCAGGCATTGCACACACAACTTCGACAAAAATACATTCTTCTAAAAATGATTTAAGTTTTTATTCTTACTTTTCTAAAATAATGTTCGAAAAAAAAATATCCAGTCCTCCCCTCTTATATAGTATATATTTTTTTTTCTGCTTTCTCTTTATCATTATTTTTTTTCTTTCTGTTTAGTATCGTTTTTTTTTTCCTCTATGCAGTTTCGTAAATAACAAAAACATCTTTTTCAATAGTGATGCATTTATTGTAGCGCTTCTCAAACTGTGGGGCACGGGCCCCTAGGAGGGGGTATAATCCTAGGAGGGGGCGCGAGCATAACATTTGCTGATATAATACACTTATAAATGTATAAGTACTGCACACTGTATTTTATAGTTAATTTAACAATACTAAGTTAAGAATAAGTTTAATAATTACCAGTGACCCCATGAACTTGTCATATATAAAACGTATGTGGTGTTTGAGGGGGGGGAGAGGAGACAGGAAATAAATAAGAAAATCCTCTGAAATGAGTAAATCCTTCGCAAATCCTGTCGAATTCATTTTAATGATAATAATTTTATGGATCGCAAGGCATAGTAACTACCGTCTTTCGGAAAGACGTATATATACGTCCAGGGCAATTTACACACTGGCTGAGAGAGACGTTTATATACGCCGGAAGCACTTAATATGATAAAGTTGTACAGTAGCTTTAACGTCAAAGTATTCTATTATCGAATTTAATACATTGTTATTGTATGGATGGGGGCGTGATAAAAATTATGATTCAACATTGGGTCGCAAGTATTCAAAAATTCAGAAACACTGACTTATTATCAACGTTACGATATGTTATCATACGCTTGAATGTAAATGACAGCCTAGAATAATATACAATTCATTAAGGTATCCGACTACGTTCAGAACCACGATTTTAAAAAAACGCATAAATGGATAATTTTCAGGATATTTAGTGTCACTTAGATTAGAATACATGTATAAAATTGTTTTAAGGACATTTTGACAAAAAAAATTATTTAAATACAACATTTCGGCAAAAAACTAACTTAGAATAATTTTTTTTTCCAAATGTTCTCCTTTGTGAAAAATGCTTCTATTATAATAATATTTTGCCTGTATATAGCTCAGACCTCTTTACAGAGGCTCAACTAGAATTTTTGAAATATATATCTTAGAAGTGGGTTTATCCATATTTTACGACAACAGAGGGGAGCAATTTTAAGAAAAAAACGCCAATAATTATTTAAATTGGTGGTAACTCTGAAAATAATGTGAATTTTTTCAAAAATTCTAGTTGAGCCTCTGTAGAGAGGTCTGAGCTATATAGAGGCAAAATATTATTATAATAGAAGCATTTTTCACAAAAGAAGAACATTTGGAATAAAGATTATTTTAAGTTAATTTTTTGCGAAAATATTGTATTTAAACTATTTTTTTGTCAAAATGTTCTTAAAACAATTTTATACATTTATTTTAATCTAAGTGACACTAAATATTATGACAATTATCCATTTATGCACCTTTTTATAATCACGGTTCCGAAAGTAGTCGGATACCTTAAATATTTCGATCAAACAGAGAAACCATCATCAAATAACTCTAGGTTTATGCAATATAGAGACATAAAGTTTGCAGTTTGTGGAAAAGGTTTGTGGCCGTGGTAGCCTAGTGCCTATGGTCTGTAATTCGAGGTTGGAGTGTCACGGGTTCGAGTCTGGGTGCTACTGAAGACACACAGTGTAGAAGGGCCGAAGCACGTTCTTCCGTTGGTGTGGTAGTTTGGAAAGGAGGATACCAGGTAAAGTGCCCTCTTCATTTGAATGAGGTTCAAAATTACGAATTCCGTCGCCAATAGCCAACGATGCTTTTTATAGCTACGTTAACACTCCCTCATTGGCAAAATTTCAAACCAACGTTCATTACCGTTTATTCAGAAACTATTTCAAATTATCCTATATATAGCTTGTCAATAAAGCACACTATAAACTAATATAATTTTTATTAGTCTTCATTTGTATTGGGCAAAATAATAAAGATCAATCAACTTCCAGTTCTTATGTGACACTTTTGGTTTCATTTTTGTCTATTATTATATCTATGTATTAATCTATGTATCATCGCTTCTAGAAATCATAAAGATGAATTAAATGCAGATTTAGATAAAGTTTACAAAGAAGAAATAAAAAAGGTCGGGAATTTGAGTCTAAAACCACTTCAGAAACCTAGATAGATGCTGAAAAGAATTTTAACATTTCAAGATTTTAGTCAATACCCATTTTGGTCAATACTCTAATTTTGTATATAATATTTTAATTAAAGACCATTGGCGCACACACGAATTTTTCAAGGGGAGAGCGAGGGTCGAATGTCCACCATTCTCGTATTATACCCCGAACCCGAATAGGCAGCCGAACACATGTTTTGTCGGGAACAAAATACAATAAAAAATTAATTATTGAATAAATAATTGGAATAAATTATTGAATAAATATTTGGAATTAATTATTAAAATAAATCATTAATGACAAATAATTAAATTACATACTATACACAAAGGATTATAATCAATCGAATTAAAATCAAGGGTGATGAGGGAAAAGGACCTTTTATACACCCCCCTCCCTCTTTGAACACTACTGTTTAAGCCTCAGTAAATATAATAATTTTAATTCAAATCTTTATCAGTAATGGATGAATGAGAATGGATAATTGTAAACCTCATGCTTTACTTAGATTCATACGTACGTTATTATTATAAATTAAGGATCAACATCTCCCAAAATAACTTTTATCAGCATTCGTCCATGTCCCACAGCTCCAATAGCAAACAATCAGTCTCACCTGAGAAAACCCCGATGGAATCTCCATCCACCTACCCCGTTCCAATTTCTCGCCCTATACTCTCGAGCCCATCCCGGCCAGCTGATGACCATTACCTTTCCAGTCACGAGTCCAATAGGCTACCGCTCTTACCATTTAATGGTCGTAACTAAAAATATAATGAAAAAGTATCATTCCCCCTTCGAGTTCATCAATACTGTCCTCACTGCAGGACTCACCCCCTAGAGGACTTCGTGATGACCTAATCATCCCCGCGAAGGTCACGTCAAGGTCACCCGCTGAGGAACCCAGCAGAGATGAATTTGTAAGAACGGGAGTAGAGTAAATTACTAGAAGGGGGGGAGGACATTTTTCTCTCATTTTTTTTTTTGTTGTTCATGAAGTGGATGACAAGTTGCTACTGTGAGCAATGGGGGGTGGGTGATTGAGTATAGCAAGGATCGTGTGGTTATCCATGTCTCTGATCGTTCACGGCGGGGGCTTAGGCGGGAAAGATTGATTTTAGACAGTGTAAAGAATCTTCTAGGCATAGAAAATATTTCTAATTGATATCTTTTTTAAATAAAATAAAAAAAAAAAAATTAAATTAAAAACCACAGTTTCCATTCATTTACTTCAAAAGTATTGTTAACATGTATTTATTTTTGGATTATTTTTTTTAACGTTATTCTCAGTCTCTAACATAGCATTAACATTCATCATTTGAAGCGTTTTGCATTTTACTTACATTCACTTAGTTTATCTATTCAAGGTATCCGGCTACGTTCGGAATCGTGATTTTGCAAAAGCGTTTAAACGGATAATATTTATGATATTTAGTGTCACTTAGATTAGAATATGTATATAAAATTGTTTTAAGAATAGCATTACAATACAAAATTATTTACATACAATATTTTGACCAAAAATAAACATAGAATAAAACATTTTCAAAATATTCTCCTTTTGTGACAAATGCTTCTATTATAATAGCATTTTGCCTGTATATAACTCAGACTTCTGCACAGAGGCTCAACTAGAATGTTTAAAATATATAACTTAGAAGTGGGTTTATCCATGTTTTACGACTACAGAGGGGCACAATTTTAAGGAAAAAACGCCAATAATTATTTTAAATGGTTGTAAATCTGAAATTAATGTGAATTTTATAAAACTCATAGTTGAACCTCTGTACAGAGGTCTGAGCTATACACAGGAAAAATATTTTTATAATAGAAGCATTTTTCTCAAAAGGAGAACATTTTGAAAAAAGGTTATTCTAAGTTAATATTTTGCCGAAAATATTGTATTTAAATAATTTTTTTGTCAAAATGTCCTTAAAACAATTTTATGCATGTATTCTAATGTAAGTGACAATATCATGAAAATTATTCATTTATGCGTCTTTTTAAAATCATGGTTTGGAACATAGTCGGATACCTTAACACTTTACCAGGCCATGGTAAAAATACTTACCACCAAATTCATCAATCTAATCCCTACCAGTCATCTACACCTGTCTAATTTATAATTCATTTTACATGTAGTAAATCATTCAATTTATACATGTAATCATGTGACATCTCTCGCGTTCTTCTTCTAACATAACCTCTACGTTCGTTGACGGTCACGATTAATGGCAAAACTTTTCCAACCCAAATCCAAGAAGTAAAACGAAGCATAGATGCAAATAAGACAACCTTTAAAAGGATAGAAAGTTTAGTGAGCAAGGATGGCAATTTAGAGAAAGCTCAGTTCGGAAAAGATAGAGTGTGGATCGACGGCTTAGAACAGTGCTTCTCAAACTGTGGGGCGCGCCCCCCTAAGGGGCGTGATAACCCTGGGAGGGGGGCGCGAGCATATTGAAAAGTAGAAAACAAAAGATTATTTAAAAAAATTATTAATTTATTGAAAATAAACAGACAAAATACATTTTGACATAATGAAACAATTTACACTGATATAATTACATTTATAAATGTATCAGTACTGAACAACGTACTTTATAATTAATTTAATAATACTAAGTTAAGAACAAGCTTAATAATCAGCAGTGACCTCACAGGCTTGTAATATATAAAATTATGTGCAAAAATTAACACTTATCTTGATAATTTGTACAGTTTATAATTAATCCCTTAAGTGTGGACTAAAAGTTACGCAATTCACTCCACAATGCCACCGTTTTGCACATATGCACGCGTAATTGGGAGGGGGTGGAGAGAGAAAGGGAATAAACAAGAAATTATCTGGAATAAGTAAATCCTTCTCAAACATTGTTAAGGCCCTTTTATTGCATTCCAAAGCCTTCGGAATAGTTTTATGGATAGCAGTGAACAGAAAAGATCGTGTCTATACGTCCGGGACAATTTACGCTCTGGCTAAGTGAGACGTTTATATACGCCGGCGGTGGAGAGGTTAAAATTATATTGTAGCTTTAGCGTCAAAGAGTATAGTATTATTGAATTCAATACATGGTTATTGTATGGAGGGGGGCGCGATGAAAATTGTGATTGAATATTGGGTCGCAAGTATTGAAAGTTTGAGAAGCACTGGCTTAGAATCAAGACGCCCACCTCGCCAATCTATACAAGGTAAATACCATTGTACTACCCTAAGAGAAAGATTTGGATTAGCCTGGACATTGAGTATTCAACCAAGGTAGGGAGAATATATTCTGAACGCTAGTATATTATTGAAACGAGATTAGGCGGATCTAATTAGTTATATTGATAAGTGATCTAATTGCGCGATCTGAGTTAGTTAAAACTGCGTACTTTGGTTTATTCTCCCTTAATATAAGTTTGTTCGATATCTAAGTAATTTAAGTTAAATTCTTAATAAAAGTCATATTAAGAATTATAGAATGTCTCATATTATTCCGATATAATCCCACACCTCTAACTTACGCGGAAACCCCACGACATAGCTATCGAACGATGGCTATGTCGCAATCATTTTACGGGTTGTGGTATTTCCAAACATATTTCATAAAGTTGTAGTGTTAACTTTGTACTGATCTCAGCCTACATAAATTTTATGGGAAATAATCTGTAGTAAGTCTGTGTGAGTTGCTTGATCGTCATCTTAGAATACAAATTATTTACAATTCAATCTTCCATTTGAGGGTTGTAGTATTTACAATATATATTTTTAAAATTTCACATGTAGTGAGAGGTAAAAGAAATCAAAATGTTTATAAATGACTTTAAATAGTGAGCGAATCTTAACGTCACACTGTTCAGCTACTCGAGGGCTTTTGTCAATGGACCTCGTAATTTTGGAGCACGGTCAAGTGTTGAGGACGACACATGAGCTGGCATGCCTCTCTTGCCTAACAACCACACCTCACCCAGGAGGTTTCAGATCTCGACATATATAATGTCCATCGCCCACGGCGGGTTTTCAGCGGTATAAGGCTCGAACTCATGACATGCCGGCCACGAGTCCATTACCTTGACCGCTAGGCTACTGCGGCCTATCATTTTCAAACTCACGCGGTGGATTTTGGTAATTATATTCCCACTAAGCTGAGGGAATTTAAAAATCAAAGCAATTTTGTGGCAGGTTGTGTCTGGAATCCTTCTTTTAAACCTCTGAGAGGAAACTCTTCTTTACATTTTGTTTCAATTTAAAACCGCCTTCTGTAGAGAGAACTTGATTTTATGCTAATTTGAGGGCTATTTAAGCCCTGGCAATGGGTGTGTTAGAGTTAATCCATACACTATCATTCAAGTTACTTGAAATAATTACCTTTTGGAAATGTGGAAATAAGAAGTTTTGAAGTGGATTATGTCAACCTAGGAGAGATCTGACAAGTGCTCTACTATCGGATCTAAAGCAGATAAGTGTTTAATTTATTGTCTTATAAGCTTAAGTTAGGAAGCTAATTTAGATTGCCCCCTGATTTAGAATCTGTAATTGATCATAAATTGATTAGTCTAAAATAAAAGTAATAATTTTTATAACAATGTCTGATTCTTCGGTGTACCAAACTACACCTGCAATATCTGGGTTGCGACAATTTTACCTAGTAAGTTAAATTAGTTTATTTTCTTAAATCAATCTTGTTTCCAAAAATATTTTAATGTACTATCGCTAGAACAAAGTAGCCTGGTAAAGGGTTATATAAATAAACAATAATATAATGAATCGACAATTACGTCAGTATCTATTTACTATTGATGTTAGTTAAAAAGGAAAGTAAGTATTCGTCTTTAAGATTCAGACAATCGAGATAATTGTTTTTGAGGGAAAAAGTTGTGTCTTAGAGAGATTCTTTGTCTGTTCTGACTGTCTGAGTAGAGTACACTTAATAAAAAAATGTATGGGTTAACATTTCTTATAAATAAATAAAGTTTTTAAATTACCGGTTAATGGATACTATTTAATTTTCATCTTCATTTTAAATCTTTTACAATGGAATTCTTATAACTAGTAAGTTATATAATAATTAAGAAGGTGCTTGTAAAATTATTACTACTTAAACATTATGAAATTAAATTATATATAACAAAATAATTAATAATATATATTATATACTAATGATGATAGTGAAGTTTTGGGGACATTTAAAATAGTCTTTCAAATATAATTCCTTTTTTTAAAATCCTTATATTATCAAAAGATAGAAACAAAAAAATTAAAAAAAAATCAAGAAAACTAAATAAAATTTAAGAATTGTTTTTAAACTTAGTTACATCGTAAATTCTTTATGATGTTTGAGAATGTTAAACCATTATTTCTACTTTTAAATACGAGTATAACTATTTGTTATATAAAAAAAGAAAAATTTCAGAGCAAATATACTAAGGACATGAATTGTGATTGCTACGAAAGTTACATATTACGTAAGTTTTGCAGTGAAGCCTTTGTTCAAATCATTTATGCCGTTCTGAACATTTTAATACCCAGTTTCAGATAGAAGTGAGTATTACATGCAATTTTCTGAAATTCATGACTTTTTCTTACAAACACTTTAACAACAACAAATAAATAAATAAATAAAAAATAGTAGCATATAATTAATAATTCATTAATGATCAAAGTATGTAGTTGTGACCTTCTAAATATCACAGAAACCGAAATGTTCACTGGTAGAGGATTCCTTAGAAGCAATCTTCCGAGTTTGAAATAGCGGTAACTCGTTTCAATTTACACTGTCTCGCAAGATGACTTCATTTATAGCACTACAGGGAACATTTTCCATTTGATTTTCGGTACATAAAATCTGTCTTGCAGTTTTCTTCTTAGCAGTTGCCTTTCAACTGTTGAAAAGAGAGTTTTACAGAGTTCTTCCTCTAGATCAGCAAAACGAAAAAGCTTCAGATCATTTATTTTACGTATAGTGAGTGGTATGAGAAGAAAAGGGAAAGCGTAATACACATAATAATTTGAATGAAAATATTCGTATTTATCTAAACTAGAGAGTTCCAGATAATAATTTTGTTATAATGGAACTCATTGAATACAATGTATTTTTAAGGAAAACTTTAAACACGATGAGGGGAGAACAACATTTTTCCCCTCTTAGTAATAGTATTTATTTATTTTTATAATTTGAATTTTCTTTGTTTACTTTGCCTTTTTCTGCCTTGACTGCTTAGTCTATTCACATGATATTTTATCCAAAATTCCTCACTTTTTTTTAATGTACTAAAACTAATAAACAATTGCACCAGCACACATTAAGGTATCCGACTACGTTCGGAACTGTGATTTTAAAAAAAAGCGCATAAATGGAAAATTTTCATGATATTTAGTGTCACTTAGAGTAGAATACATGTATAAAATTGTTTTAAGGACATTTTAACCAAAAAGAATTATTTAAATACAGTATTTCGGCGAAGAATTAACTCAGAATAATCTTTTTTTCAAAATGTTCTCCTTTTGTGAAAAATGCTTCTATTATAATAATATTTTGACTGTATATAGCTCAGACAACTGTACAGAGGCTCAACTGTGAGTTTTGAAAAATTCACATTATTTTCAGAGTTACAACCCTTTGAAATAATTATCGGCGATTTTTCATAAAATTTCTCCCCTCTGTTGTTGTAAGACATGAATAAACCCACTTCTAAGCTATATATTTCAAAAATTCTAGTTGAGCCTCTGTACAGAGGTCAGAGCTATATACAGGTAAAATATCATTATAATAAAAGCATTTTTCACAAAAGAATATTTTTAAAATGTGTCATTCTATGCTCATTTTTTGTCACAATATTGTGCTTAAATAATCTTTTAATTGTAATACTATTCTTGAAACAATTTTATATACATTTTCTTATCTAAGTGACACTAAATATCATAAATATTATCCATTTATACGCTTTTGCAAAATACCGGTTCCGAACGTAGTCGGATAGCTTAACTTTGAATTAAGAAAGACTTGTTATAATTTGTTATTTGTAATAATTGTTCATACATACAAAATAAGAGAAGAAAGAAATCTGGATAAAAATAGTTACCGTATATTTCGGCGTATTACGCACAACTATACTTTCAAATTGCATTTTTTAAAAAGTTTTAGGTATATTTGCCGTATAACGAGCACCTCCATATTTTTTTTCAGAAATATTACACCAGGCTTTTGAACAACAGTACCCTTCTACAATTAAAACCCTAAAATTAAGAAAAGAAATGAGAGAAAGAATCCGTTAATGTTAGAAGGCGAAAAAACCTTTACAAACAGAGAGCAAATGCGTCACGTTAGCTTGGAAATAATATGGGAGTTAATAATAAAAGCATGGAATGAAATTAAGCCTGATATAATTAAAAAAATACATTTCAGAAAATAGTAAATCTGACAAACAAGATGAAACGGAAGTTGATTATTTATTCATAGATCAAAGTAACATTGATACTGAAGACGAAACAGAATTCGATGATGTCTTTGAAGATGTAAGCAAAAATGAAAATAGCGATTTTTTTTTTTTTATTTTATCAATTATGAAAGTTCATAAGGCATGTCATTTCTTTTAAATAAACAGTATCCACGCATATGTGGGAATTTTATTTTTTAATGCTCTTCTCTTTATTTTTAAAGCTATTATTTTAAAGTTCGCCCTGTAAGGCATACCCATAAATTTCGATCTTATTTTTCATGATGTTAAAAGTGCGCGTTAGACGCTGGATTATACGCTGTTTTAAAATGTCCCAATATTTATTTTCCTTTATTAGAACAACTTTTGTATGATATTTTTCGTATATGCTGCTAAATATCTAGAGCAGTGATTCTCAACCCTGCCACAGCATTTTTGTGTACCACCAAATTCTTAAAATGTACCGCTAAGTATTTTAAAACTTATCAATTATACTCAGAGAAAAAAATTAAAAGTCCGGGACCAAACCCTTCAACCGTTTTATAGAAATAAGCAATTCATAAAAAAATTTTTCACCATTTGACTACACTAGAGAAGAGAGTTATTCATTTTTTTCCGAATTTAGATATAAAAATAATTAATTGGGCTTACAATCCATTTGTGATAATGGATACATCAGTATATGAATTAACTTTGAAAGAAGAGGAAGAACTATTTTTGCTCTCTCATAATCGAGGCTTCATATCAAAACATTTGGAAGAATTAATTAATTCATTTCTGGCTAAAAAGTAAAGGTGATTATGCCAAAATAGCAAAAAAAGTCTTACAAATATTGTTACAATTTTCTACAAATTATTTGTGGGAATTCAAATTTTCAGCATTAGCAAATTCAAAAATTTAAAAAAAA
>BMAV01026974.1:80428-126891 GCA_019973955.1 Trichonephila inaurata madagascariensis
TTATACTGTTAATGTGCCGAAAAATTTTGAAATTGTAAATAGTGTACCGCAACAAAAACAAGGTTGAAAATCACTGATCTAGAATCATTCAGACATAATATATGTTCAGTCAATATTATAATTAAAACTAGATAGTATTTGTAAAAGGCACTAAATTTCACCACATTGAGACGAGATTTATCAAAACTAACACATACAAGCAAGAGTTTAAAAATCTATTCCTCAAATAATATAATATTAATTAGCATCTTACACATCGAAAATTAATTAACTCAGGAGTGTAAAAAATGTATCCCAACTATCCTCATCAAACAGAAATTTTTAACTCCCACTGAATATTTAAATAATTTCCAAGGATATCAACGACGCCTGATCAAAATTTAATCACTTTTTTCTTTCACTTTTCTATCCCGGGGACGACAGAGTTGTTACTCAACAAAGCCTTCACGCCTCGTTCTTTGTTCTTAGTTAGCATTTCGTCCTTCCCTACAACCTCCCTTGTAGAGCCATAATTTGTCTTGTAAGATATAATTAAGCATCGCCGATGTCCCTAAATCAATATAACCGCGACAAAAGACTTAGAAGGATAAGAAAGGAAAAGTTGCCGAAATAGAGAAGCTGTTCACCCGCTGATGGTTTGGCATTTTATCTTCTCTGATTAATAGATCCAAGCATCTTGGTGCCAAAACTGATGTTTGCAGTTGTAAACAAATACTGGTGTGTTTTGTGTGGAATTCTTGTTTGTAATCATTGAGTAATAATTAATGTTAATGAAAAATAAATGCTATTTCTGAACTAAATGCCAAAATTAATTATTTGTGGATACTTCTTATTATGCTGATAGTTAAAACGAGAAAATTATTGTGTCATTGTAGTAAAAGTGTGGGGTCATTGGTACTACATTTTTACACTGACTCTGCATTTCGAAATAGAACTAGTAAGCGATTATAACAACTGATATCGAGTACTCCACGCTTTTACTAAAATGATATTAATTTTCTCGTTAATCATTTTATTCTTATCTTTGGAATTAAGAGTTTTAGTTTTTAGTTTGATTAACTATAAAAGCGTGTTTTTTAGTTTTTAAAAATTATTATTTATTTTCGTTTTTTAGTTCGATTTACAGTAAAAGCTTGCTTTTTTAGTTTTCTGAATCATTAAATCGTTAGTTACTCGATCTATTTCAATACATAAAAAACTTTTTCCCATTTCCACACATCAACTACTATTAATAATATCACTGTCTGTATGTTGCGGCTCAAAGCCAATTTAAATGTTTGAATTATGGGGTGTCAGCATAAGTGTCGTCCTTCTCACTTAATCGAGGTTCAAAAATTTATGCTGGTGAGCGCCGATGACTGCTGTATCGTAGGGCCTGGGTTCGATTCAGAGATGGCTTGGATGTTTGTAAATATGCGGCATAAAGTTACTCTAAATGGCTATCGAGTTGTTAGTCGTCTCATGAAATCGGTGGAAAAGGAAGAGAGGTGCGCGGCCCTTAATCACCCCTAGGGTGTTCTCCTTAAAAAATGCGGGGGAACCGAGCTAAAACATACTGTTACCTGCATGTTGCTCAAAGCTACGGCTAACTACAGGTGTACATCTAGCCCTTTGATTCCATGAATTTCGTGGGTCTCGACCTGACATCTTCAGACAGGTGGTATTAATAACAACAACATTAATCTTGAGGTTTTGCTTTGTTTATGTATAACGCAAATAAATTGTGTGATCCGTGATATACCAAGGCATTATCTTAAAAATGTTTTAAGGTTGTAGTACCTTAAAATAATTGTTCTTCGCTCCAAAAAATTTTCCCTTTCAATATAAAAAATTTAAAGAATTATTTTAGTTATTCCTTTGTATATTATAATTATTTATTCGGGAATTCTTTCAAAGTTAAGACAGATACTAAGAAAATGACACTAAATAAACGGGCAAAAGAAAAATTTACAAACGTTATAAAGTTCATCGATCTACAACTAAAAACACTAACTTATCAACTAAGCAAAATTATCTTCCTAAATCACCCCAAATATGGTTTTAATCGACAAATTCGTTACTATTTTTTGTTGTAATGCAGAAAATCTCATCACACATATATTATATTTATTACAATCTTACTACAACATTAATACAACAGTTTCACATGATAAAAAATATCAGTTCTATTTATATAGATATAGATATAAATGTATTCTTTTTAAGAGGTATTGAAAATAAACCCATTTCTAAATAGGAACATCACTGAGACGAAAAAAAAAAATACTCATTAACTTTTTATACATCTAAAATTAATTAAATTAAATCCCTTCAAAAGATCCCTCCAGCATTAAACAATCAGTAACAAGCGAAAATTTTTAAGCCTCTTTAAATATTTAAATTGCTTAAAGATACCGAGCTTTAATGGCAACGTGACCTGATCAAACTTTAATCATCATTGTTTTGGTTTTTTTCGCTTCAATTTCATTCCAGAGTCGACAGAGTTGTTACTCAACAAAACCCTCACGCCTTGCTCTTTGTTCTTAGTTAGCATTTCGTCCTTCCCTACAACCTCCCTTGTAGAGCCATAATTTGTCTTGTAAGATATAATTAAGCATCGCCGATGTCCCTAAATCAATATAACCGCGACAAAGGACTTAGAGGAGCTTGGAAAAACTTGCCGAAATAGAGAAGCTGTTCGCCCGCTGAGTGTTTGGTGTTATATCTTCTTAGATTAATGGATCCAGATATCTTGGTGCTAAAACTGATGCTTGTATGCAAATTTTGGTACTTTTCGTTCGAAATTAATTTTGGTGAAAAGAAAGTAGTTTTTGAATAGGCCTAATGAAATATATATATATATATATATATCGTAGATGTAATTTTAAGAATTAAGGGAGCACGATACCTTGTACGAAATTTTTTATTTACATTTTTATATTTATATAAACATATTCGCATGTACCATATCCAGTAGCACACGCAGAAATTTTTCAAGAAGTGTGTGTGTGGGGGGGGGTTCAGTGTGGGAAGTCCACCATTCTTGTATTATGCTCCAATAGGCCACCCAACATATTCTTTTACTTTTGTTGATTTTCGGGAACAAAAACAAACAGTAAAAAATTAATTATTGATTAAGAAATTAGCATTAATTAATAAAATGAATTATTAATAACAAATACTTAATTAAATTTATGTACTATATACATAGAATTATAAACAATGAAAAAAAAGGCCTAGGGGGTGTCCGCACCCGGGTACCGCCCCTCCCTATTGTGTGTGCCACTGACCATATCTGAACTCACATGGAATATACATTTTATAAGAAAAACACCGTTTTTAAAGGATTGTTTTAAATTTTAAATATTTTTTTTTTTAAAATTCCTACTATATTTCACAACTGAAGTGTTCTTTGCAATTCTGTGCATGGATAGGTATTATGAGCGGTACTTTTACTTTAATTTCTTTTCTTACAAATCCGAAACTATAAAATGCAGTAAAAAACAAAGCTTTATTGAATTTTGTTGATTTCAAAAAAATATATAACAATTCATGTGAATCCTTATACCATTTAATAAATCATCCATCAGGTTATACAAAAAACCAGAACATTTCAAAGCTTTAAAAAAAGAGTCTTATATAGCGGATGTCCCATAAGTAGTAAATACTTAAAAAAAGGCACAAAAGTTAAAGAATTGATGTATTTGGTGGTTTGTGGAATGTATTCTCATGAAGGGGGATTTTTTTTTGGTTGAGAAGATAAATTAGTTACATCATTAGGGTTTAACAGTTCAAAAGCAAGGAATTTTTATTAATAACGCTCCTTAACCACATGCAACCAGCCTTAGGCTCGATTTTCAAAAAATCTACTTTTAGTTGAATTCTACTCCATGAAAGTAAAGTAGTTAACAGATTTCAAGTCTGTAAGTCTAATAGTCCCAAAACGAGAATACTTATCTATAAAGCCTCTGAACCCTTTACAACACCTCTTGGGTTTCGATTTTTGAGAAACCCCTTTCGCAGCAGATCTTAACTGTATGAAAGGAACGTGCCCACAAAATTTCCAGTCCGTAGGTATAATAGCCAAAAGGGGATTTTTTTTTTCTATAACAGCATTAACCCTCTCAATCCCCTTTGGTGGTCGATTTTCGCAAAACCCTTTCTTACCGGATCTCTACTCTATGAAAGGAACACGCATACCAAATCTCAAGTCTGTAGGTCTAATAGATCCCAAAGATATCGTGATAAGAGAGTGAGTCGCTTTTCTCCTTTATAAATATTTATATATATTTATAAAGGAATGTTTGAAGAAAGGAAATCGAATCCATCCAGCATCATTCAAACGATGACTATGAAAATTGGCATGTATATGTATCCTTCATGGAGAAGGATTTTGTGCTATCCTCTTTGTTGCAGCTCCCGATCAGCTGACTCAACTGCACATCAACTTCTGAACCATTCAATCCATCGCCAAGTTGCCAACAGGGTCACCAAAAATGATGTCAACTTGGCTCTATCGCCAACATTTTGTTATGTTTCTATTGAATCGTTATTGTAATGTAAGGAACGGCGTTGCTTGCGAATATTACAAATTTAACATAAAATAAATACAACAGAAAGTAACATTAATGTATTACATATGCAGGTTTAAATTATTTACACTATTTTAAGCGTTCATTACACAAAATTCGAAACAATGTGTTACTTTTGCTGAGCAGAGATCAGCTTAGGGATATGTTTTCAAAAATTAACCCACAAGAGAGAGTTACGGGACGTTATACCTAAAAAAAAGTCATTTTTATCAGCTAAATCTACAGACTTAAAATTTAACAAATAAGGTTGTTGTTTTTTTTCAACTGAGATATGCAAACAGCTTTTTTTTCTTTTTTTTTCAATTTGCAATTCATATAAAATAACTCATTAAAAACTTCTTAACCTTCAATCTGTATTGCTTAATTTTTTAATTCACGCATGCGAAGAATGGGTATATACCAACTAGTATAGATGTATAAAACAATTTTTTTTTTCTTTTTTAAAAGAAAGAGTAAAATATTTCGCAACCAACTTTCATATGTAATTTCAATATGATAAATCAACAATATTTTCTCGTTCAGTATAAAATTTGTCAAGATACATGGGATATGGCTTTGGTGAATTTTAATGCAAATTTATATCGAGTATTGATAATATGCAAATAGTGAAGAATAGAATTTCATAACAATATTCGAGATCTGTTAGAAAAACTGGAAACAAAGAATTTGGTTCAATATTGTCTACAAATTTCTTTTCTGGTGAGATACATCTCTCTATTACCATTCAAAATATAATTTTTGCACATTTGGAATCAACTAATCAATGTCTTGATATCTGAATTAGTATTACTTATCGAAAATAAATTAATTTAACTAAAATAATATGAAGTAGTTTTGGCTATGTTCTGAACTAGTCAAAATTTAATGTATCTGAAATTAGAACATGTTAATCACAATATCTTAGTATCGAAATTATTAATAATTAATGAAAACTAATTAAATGATTAAAATTATATCAAACAATTCTAGACTTAAATTTAGTCCAATAAAAATAAATATTAATTGACCAACTAAAATATTTTATTAAAAATGAAATGGGAAAATACCTTAATTTATTTGTTGTAAATCTACTTTCCGAATTTATTCCTTTATGTGTTTGTAATAACTGTAATATAATTTTTTCCCTTTACAAAAAGTGCAGAATTTTCATTGAAGAATTAAAATTTATTTTAAATTTACAAAGCTCTGTCTATCAGTAGAAAAATGAATGGTACTTTCTTTTGAGAAAGGGTTGACTGTGTGTATATGTTCCAGTTCTCGAAATTTCTGTAAAAATAAATTTTGAATAGAATTATAATGCTCGGAATTATTTAAAATACATCTCTCTATCCATTCAATTGCAGACAACGTATTGTCAACTTACTCAAAGGGGATATTTCATTAAAATGTAGGTATACATGCACTTTAACTTATTTATAAACACATTCTTTTATTTCAATCGTATTTAGGCACGAAAGCTTTTCGTGGATTTTAAGCACTGAATGACTTTGCAGGAAAGATTTTAAAATCTCAAAATTTTCTTTTCAAAAAATGATTTTTTCTCTTTTTTAATTCTTACTATTAGTTCACTCTCTCCATATATATATCTTGTTCAAATTTTCAATAGTTAATAAAACACTTTCTATTCATCCATTCAAGTTTAAATACATTTTTTAAAACTTGCAGTGACAACACTTGATGTTAACACAGTTTTTTCAAATATTAATTCATTAAATAAATTTAAAAAATGAATAAATAGTAACAAACAAAATTAATAGTCCAACACCATATATAGAAAGGAAAAGTACTCAAATCCGAAGGTCGTGGGTTCGAATCCCACCTGGGATGGTCTAATTTCTGAGAATGTGATTTTTTTTACTATACTATTTTATTAAAATAATTAATTCTAACTAATGAATAAATAGTAACAAACCACCCCAATAAATAGCCCAACGCCATACATAGAAAGGAAATGGGAAAATTGCAAAAAAAATCGCTTTCTATTTTGTCTCAATATGATGATTCTGTGTCATATGTATATTCATATTTATATTAATTGTAACTATTTAATAAAGAGTAATTAAAATAAAATTGTTCTTTGTTGACCTAGGTAGGAAATGACTTTTTTTTTTACATTACTTCTTCAATGTAGTATAAAAAAA
The DNA here is from genome assembly GCA_019973955.1 of Trichonephila inaurata madagascariensis. NCBI lineage: Eukaryota > Metazoa > Arthropoda > Arachnida > Araneae > Nephilidae > Trichonephila > Trichonephila inaurata. The sequence goes on from BMAV01026974.1 coordinate 87,141, forward strand.
ATGTTATAATTCATTTTTCAAATAACTCTTTGCATTAAAACAATAAAATCCTATCTAAGGATTTGAAAAGAAAAAAATAAAAACCTCATAATCAGCATGTTAAAATTCCGTCTACTCCCTGTACCTCGTTTCAGTACTACCAGGAAATCCGGCAAATAATTTCCTTAAAAAACACGTTCCTCACTGTAACTGTGCCCATCTGAACCCTCCCTGTTTGATCACTTATCGGCTAATGTAGGCCAATACACTACACCCTCACGCTAGAAATCCCGGATGAGTGCCTCGCATGTGGATTATAGAGTCCCCATCAAACCTCTATTGACGAACCCTCCCCCGGTTCATCCCTGTTTCAACCCCCAGCGTTCCGTAGAGTAGCCATCAACCATTAATGGCAAACAAACCCCCCAAACGATAAATTGCGTCGCGTGACACTGCCGAGTACTTTTTTTTATTTATATATTTTATTTACTTTTTATGTTTTTATTATTTACGATTTTTAACGTGCACGAGACGTTTGATGAATTTGAAACAGATTCTCGAAGCTTGCAGACGAAATTGATGATAAGCGAGGAAAATCATTAATTACACCACTCCGTCTACCCCGTGAGATATGGGGGGTTGCAGGTGGCAAAACGATTTCGAAGAATCAGAAATAAAATTAAAGGGGGTAGACGGAAAGGGGTGGTTGGAAGAAAATTGATTGCTAGTGAAAACGTGCCAGGTTTTGCCATCGTGTGATGAGGAAATGAATAGTGTGATGTAGGCCTAAAAAAGAACAATGTGTGTGTGTGGATATCTTCTATTGAGTAGTTTATCTGCACTTCCTTTTTTTTTTTTTAATTTTATTTTTCTAGACTTAAAGTGTCAATTTTGATGTTTGAAAATTCTTATCTATTGAAGAAGTACGCTGGAATATTTAGTTGTATGAAACTCTACGAAATTAAATAAATGACTGTAGTTAATTAAAGTTAAAATGGATGCAGGAAGAAATTAAATAAATATAGAAGATGTAAAAAAAAAGAATTTTTAAAACTTTTTATAGTTTTCTCATCTTTTTTTGAAATTACCGGTAATAAATTATTTTTAATAAGATAAATGAATATTTTTGTTAAAACATCTTCGAATTTTTCTAATGTTAAATTGATCATAAAGCAACGTTTCTCAAACTGTGGGGTGCCCCCCCCCTAGATCGGCGTGATAACTCTACGAGGGGGGCACCAGCATATTGCAAAGTCGAAAACAAAAGATTATTTTAAAAAATTATTAATTTACTGAAAGTAAACAAACAATATACATGCTGACGTAATAAAAAATTAAATACACATTTACATATAATACACTTATAAATATATCAGTATTGTACAATGTATTTCATAATTCGTTTAACAATACTAAGATAAGAACAAGTTAGATAATTACCATTGGCCCCATAGACTTCTATTAATACTTATCTTGTTAATTTTTTTCGTACGGTTTTCAAATAATCCCTTAACTGCCGATTAAAAGTTACGTTATTCGCTCCCCAATGCCACCATTTTTCACGCAGACGCTCGAATGTGATCATTTTTTGGGGGGAGGGAGGAAGCAAATCCTCTCTGAAATAAGTAAATCCTTCGTAAACACTATCAAAGTACTTTAATTGCATTCATAAGCCTTCTGAATAATTTTATGGATAGCATTGTACAGAAAAGTATATACTTTGGAAGGACGTATATATACGTCCAGAAAATTAATGCTTTGGCTGTACAAGACGTTTATATACTCAAAGAGTAGTATTTAAGAATTTAATACATAGGATATACTGTCATAAAGGAAAAACATAAATGCATTTGTGTTTTGAAAATCAATATAATAAGGCAATACTATCCTTTGTCATTCCAAATACACAGTTATTTAAGCAGGCTTGCAAAAAATTTTTTTCTCAAAGAAAGTATGCACCTGCACATCTTGAGTTTATTGTATTTACACGGCAATTTATGACACATCATCTAATTTCTTATTTAGAAGATATTTTTGTCCAAGTGTTTTTAATGCTCTAATTGACGATTTGTTTTGAACAATACAATGATCATATGTAAAATGAATATATTTATTTGTCTTGTGAGCATCTTTTTATAACTAACTGATTAAAGTCGTATGAAGTATGGCTCTCCTAGTCGGAAAGTAATGCATTCATTGGTCTCTTCATCTTGGTGACCCGAATGCAAACTTCTGATCTGGAGTAATATCAGAAGGTGAGTTTCTATTTACGTAGTAAGAAAACTTTATGAGCAATAGTTCACTTCCTTTGATAAGCAAAAACAGGCCTGCAAATGCCTTTAAGGTATCCGACTACGTTCGGAACCGTGATTTTAAAAAAACACATAAATGGATAATTTTCATGATATTTAGAGTCACTTAGATTATAATACATGTATAAAATTGTTATAAGGATACACATTTTGATAAAAAAAATATATTTAAATACAATATTTTGGCAAAAAATTAACTTAGAATAACCTTTTTCCAAAATGTTCTCCTTTTATAAAAAATGTTTCTAAAATAATATTTTGTGTGTGTGTGTGTGCTTTTATAAAGTAAAGACTTTTCCAGAGAGTCTGAACTATTTTTTTTTTTAAATTCACATTATTTTCAGAGTTACAACCAAATGAAACAATTATCGGCGTATTTTTCTTAAAATTTCTCCTCTCTGTTACCGTAAAACATAGATAAACCCACTTCTAAGTTATATATTTCAAACACATTCGAGTTGCGCCTTTGTACAGAGGTCTGAGCTATATACAGGCAAAATATTATTTTAATAGAAGAATTTTTCACAAAAGGAGAATATTTTGAAAGCTTTCATTCTATGTTCATTTTTTGTCAAAATATTGTACTTACTTAATTTTTTTATTGTAATACTATTCTTAAAACAATTTTATATACGTTTTCTAATCCAAGCGACACTAAATATCATAAATATTATCCGTTTATATGCTTTTGCAAAATCACGGTTCCGAAAGCAGTCGGATACCTTAAATCACTGCGTAGCTGATGACGGGCATACTGAGTCCAAGCTGCAGCATACAGTGGCAAAAGAGGACATCTAAACAGAGCCAAGAAGACGCATGGTCTACCGAAACTAGATGGCTGACACCGTCTATTGGGCTCATACATGAGCTGCCTTCGATACGTGGTTTGAACTGAATAAATACATGGTCTGGAAGAAGGCTCGCAGAATGTATAGTACGTTCCATGCATGGAAGAGTAAAGCTCTTCACCCTAACGCATCAAGGCAAGTTGGGAAATGAAAACACAAGGGGAAAAATCCGAAAGGCCGTCACCCTTAATAGGTGGGTCCAATTGTTAAATCCATTTTGATGTTGTTTGAAATGTCACTTCTTTTTATGAATATTTTATTTAAACTTTTGCACTTAATACAAATTTATGGTAAATTTAAATAAAAATTCCGTGATAGTTATGATATTATCAATAATGTCCGTGAATTCTTGGGAATATACAGAGTATCGCACAAATAATTTCAATGTTTTATTTGAAGAATGAGCTATAAAATGAGCTGTATTTTGCAAAACGGTATATAGTTCATTATTTTTTAACTTGCTCATTTAACGATTTTTTCGTCCAACCGGTATAATGGTTAGCGACGCTGACAGCGATGCCATAGGGACTGGGTTCGAACCCCGGAGAAGACATGGATGTTTATAATTGTATAGTGCCTTTGCGGCATGAGTGTACTCTAAATAGCCGTCGAGCCGCAAGTCCTCTCGTGTGGTTGGTGGAAGGGGAAGAAAGGTGGGTGGCCCCTGGCCACCTCCAGGGTTTTCTCCCTCTAAATTGGGGTGGAACCGAGCAAATTCGTACTATTACCTGCATGGTGCTCAAAACTAAGGGTAACGACAGGCGTAAAGATTCTACCCCTTAGCCGCGAGGAATTTCGCCGACCTCGATCTGACTTCGTCAGGCAGGTGGCATTAGTCACAACAAAAACAATGATTTTTTCAGGCTTCTTCGAATCTTCGAATCTGAAGAAGTAAAATACTATAAATTGATCAAATAACGTAAAGGTCAATTTTTGTTCTGTAGAAAAGAATATAGTACAAGTACCCCCCCCCCCTAACCACCAATTGGTGTGTAAGAAGATAAAATTTAATATCTCATGTTCCTTTGTTTTAATTCTCTGAAATAATAGATACATTTAAAATAAACTCATCTTTCAAGTTTTGCACTAATTTATAAAATAACGCATTTATGTTCAAATATTCATCAACAAAGTATTCTTCGAGAATACACAGAGCAAATTGGTACTTTCATACCAGAGCTCTAAACTATTGAATGCATCAACTGAACGGGCTAAATGATATTCGCATAATTTATCCCTCTGTACTACCTCCGTTTTTGACATTATGTTACTCATCAGTCAAATTTGTTCTTTTTAGTTCCTACAATTCCATTCATTACGTGCTTTGCTTAGAAAGACAGATTTTGCATTCACAAAAATTCTACAAACCCCACATACATCCAGACAGAGGTACAATAATCAAAGCAAATCTTGCAAGCAAAACAGATTGTTATTAATTGGCGAGTGTTACGTCAGGATAAGTAGCTAGAAATCCAGCAAGCTACTAATTGTTATCCTGCCGTAATCCATATCCTTTGGTTCACTTAATATGATAAATTAGAAAACCTTTACCTCTCTCATTCCAATTAAACATGATAAATTGGCTCCCAAACCATCTTCTTGGGTAAGTAGAAAAATTCGAGTTTCATCTGCGCCCCCAGGAATATTTATACGTGGAATGCCGGGGCAAAAATATCTTGGGTAAATGGTTTTTGGCGAATCACCATTTGTCATGTTGTCCAACAGGTGTATAGGGCGTCTAGTTTACCGGCTTCCTTTTTGATTAGTTTTGCTAAGGTTTAATGCTGCTGTAAGGGATGTTATACCTGATTTTGTTTCCCTAGAAAATACTACTCTGTAAAGGGTGATTCATTGGAAATTAGGCTGCGTATAGTATGTGGTTCCTGATAATTTAGAGAAGGGTTTCCCTCTTAAACAATGCATGAAAGCTCTGAACATTAATTTCCCTCTGAATGCTTTTCGTTGGTTTCATTATTATAAATGGTATATGCTACTGAAGCAATTTAAAATAAAAACACTGGAGATAAATTATTTTTAATAGTTTACTATTTTTTCTGTTTTTGTAGTTTGTAAGATGAATCGATATATGTGTGCTTTTGCCATTTAACATTGGATTTTCTAAGAATGAGGCTATTAGAAGCAAGAGTACTTAGCATATTTTTCATGATAATTAAAATAAAGATTACTCTATTTCATTAAAAGTAAACTACTTTAAAAAAGAATTATTTGGTCAATGAGAAAGGCTTGTTGTTTATTATATATTATTGTTAAATTATTTTTGGATTTTAGAGCAGTTAAAGAAGAAAATTAGTGGAAAATAATAATGCTCAAAATCCTCTCATTAAGGTATCCGACTACGCCCGGAGCCGTGATTTTGCAAAAGCGCATAAATGGATCATTTTCATGATATTTAGTGTCACTTAGATTAGAATATATGTATAAAATTGTTTGAAGGACATTTTAACAAAAAAAAAAAATATTTTAGTGCAATATTTTGACAAAAAATAAACATAGAATGACCCATTTTCAAAATATTCTCCTTTTATGAAAAATGCTTCTATTATAATAATATTTTTCCTTTATATACATCACACCTCTTTACAGAGGTTCAACTAGAATTTTTGAAATATATAACTTAAAAGTGGGTTTATCTATATTTTACGACAACAGAGGGGATCAATTTTAAGAAAAAAGCGCCAATAATTATTTCAATTGGTGGTAATTCTGAAACTATTGTGCATTTTTCAAAAATTGTAGTTGAGCCTCTGTACAGAGGTTTGAGTTATATATGGGCAAAATATTGTTATAATAGAAGCATTTTACACAAAAGGAGAACATTTTGAAAAAAGATTATTCTAAGTGAATTTTGCCAAAATATTGTATTTAAATAATATTTTTTGTCAAAATGCTCTTAAAACAATTTTATACATATATTCTAATACAAATGACACTAAATATCATGGAAATTATCCATTTATGCGCTTTTGAAAAATGACGGTTCCGAACGTAGTCGGATACCTTAACATGGTGTGGAAGATAGGGGAGAGACAGGCTATCTCAGGTCATGTTCCCATTTTTTGATGAGATTCATAATTACGAGGTCCGTCACCCAAACTCCTCGTGTAGTTCTGTAAAGTGTTGTTCATAAACAACCAATCAAATGAACAGCTTAGTGATCCATTATATTAAGGGAACACAGTACGATTCAATTGACAAAAATCAGCCAACAAATCCAATCTAATTTTTTTATAGTCTAAATTATTTTTTGTATACTTTTCTACAAACTCACAGAAATTGAAAACACTAAGTTTAAAAAACGCAGAGTTATAATAACTTTTTTATTTGTTTTTATTCACATCAAATCAAAACTTTCAACTGACTTATCTCAGAAAGATAAAATAACTAGTTTGTCTTCATTTATAAAATTCTAAGGTTTTTTTTTCTGTTGTGCTCACCACTTGGAACTGTCTTTCACTTCATGCTAATAGTACATAGAGCAAATATGGTTATGCATTTTTCAGTCAACGAAATACTTATTTTTTAAAAAAATAATTGAATTTAGAATTTATATATATTTTTTAAAGAACTTTCAATAAGCATTCATAAAAAGAAATATTGTACAAATACTAATCATGTTATCCCAAAATCCATACCAACTTTTGTTAAACATGGTTTGACGTACTTTCAAATCAAATTTCATGTGTGTACGTCAATTTTTGTAGAAGTAGCATTTTAAAATCATAAATTTCAAGTTTTTGCCTTAAAAAGCGAAATGGTTAGCTTTTCATAAAATTTTCAGCATAAAATCAGTTTTACATCATATATACACATAGGAGGCAACCAAAAAAATTATAAAAATCATTGTCTTAAAAATTTTTGTTTAAATTGTATAATGTCCCTTTAAATATGATTTACAGATATAATTCAGGATATATTTTCCATAAATAACTAAACGCAAAATGCATCTAAACCATTTTAACTAAACATGAAATACATTTTCTAACAAAAAAAAAAAAGTTTTCTATAGAAATTTGGGAAATTGTAATTCGTACATGAGTTTTATAATATGGCTTATTTAAAATTTCAAAACATTTCGTGAATAAGTAATTAAGTAAAATCTAATTGTAACTATAAATTATATGACAGCAGATGTAATTATTAATATTCTTACAAGCTAATTCTAATAACAAATTTTAATTCGATAAAGATTGTGTGACTCCTTTAAAAGGAGCCCATTATTCTCAGTTTCTACAACAGCTATATAATACCTATTCACTAAATATTTACCACTGATGCTGTAAGAACGGAAATAAATGTTAGTAGTTTAATAAACGATTCACATATTAATTATTTAGTGATTAAATAATTACAAAAATATTTAATTAAGATGCATATAATAGTTTATTTCTATAACTGACCACACTGATCTTAATGGAGGATCTTTTTACTTAGCATATTATATAGCAGCATCTGCAATTTATTTTCTTTGTCCTCTCTAACTGTTCCCGATCGCAGAATACCCTTCATTGAACATGTTCTCGTTCCATATAATGTCTCTGGAACATTTTTAGGGAGTCACTACATCCAAGCTCCATACAGAAACACATCCTCACATAATCTTATTTTCTTTTCGCGACAGCTGTGAGTAAAGGCCTTTTACCATTAACCCGAACAAACGCAAGATTTCCCTTTTCTCCTTTTAGTTTTTTTCCTTGCATAGCTTCTCTATTTTTTTCCCTTTTTAGTTGTTTTCCCAGCAATTTTTCTTCCCCCTAAGCACTCTTCGCACCAACTACGCATGACAATGATACGCATGCGGCTGTGATCACTCCCCGGTGTATCATTCACTGCCGAAGAACCATTTTTCCCACACCTAAACACTGCCGGAGAAGCACTGCGGGTTGGGTTGGCGTTTTGTGCGGCATAATGTCTCCCCTACCGGCATCAATTATGCACACAGTAGCTCAACAGTTTAATTAGTTTTTTTTTTCTTTTGCATGCACACCATCACATAAATGCGTCCGCGTGGTGACGCCACCGTCATATCGTAATTACTCGCACCCGTGAAACATCTGATATCATTTATCTTAGATGAAGCAGGCAGAAACTTAAGGTATCTGAGCACGTTCGGAGCACTTTTTAACAAAATAACATATTTAAACATTATAAATGCTTTTTTATGACACTCAGTACCAATAAATACTATTATTTAACTAACAATATTTAAAATAAATTACCTGAATGTTAAAAAAAAATCCCAATTATAAGGGAAATTTTAGCAATATTTTTGAAAACCTTCAAAGCAATTAGAGAAAAAAGTAATAAACACATAGTTGTAAAAGTATTACTAAAACAAATTAGATGCATTTATCTAGAAAATGTACTAAATTTTTAATGTTTCATTAAAATTTAAACACTTTAGAGCTGATGGAGTAAACATTATAAGAAATGTTACATTCTTTATGAGACCATTATTTAAATATCAAGCCGTAACTCAAAAGGTATTCATGCAATAAGAAATATTTTAGCACATTCTCTAGAAAATAACTTAAATATCAGGTTCAAAATGTTTTATAAAAATACATTCGTAACATTTTGAGTTATCAGGCTCGCCGCGATAGATATTGAGCAATTTAAATGAGCACTTCTGGTTTTTCTAACTTTATAAATTTGATTGTAACTTGGCCTCAAGGTAGCGTAAAAACAAAACAAAGTATGTTTCATAAAGCCAACATATAGCTCTATTCAATAAAAAAAAAAATTAAAAAAAGAGTACCCTCCTTGATCGAATTCGGTCATTTTCAACGGGTTCGGATACTTTAAATAATATCTGATTCGGTATCAAATAAGTTAGTCACATTTTTACAAATATAGCAACTACCAAAACCTCTACATGCGATATAAATATTTCGAACCGCAGATAGTGTGCCAGCTTAATTAAGAAATTTGCATCTAAGCTCAATTGGGATTATACAATTAACTTATTATGTTATGTTTTTTTTTATTTTATTATAGTATATTTATTTGGAATAAAGTTAATATGAAATATAATTAAAGATTAATTTATCTACCGTGTGTTTGGGTCATATGAGGGAAAAGTTTTTATTTTTAATAATTAAATTATGATATTAAATAAAATTGATAAAATTTGTTTTTAAGAAATTGTTTTATTAATTAAAATTGCAAAAAAGAATTTTTTTTAGCTTGGTTTATTTTATTTAGTGTAGTTTGGTCAAAGAATGAGTTTATTAATTAATCACCTACAATAGTATATTCATCTATGTATTGATGTTTACCCATTATATTTAGAAATAATTTATATAACGGTTAAAAGTTTATTTTTTTTTCCTTTTTCATTCAAACTTGATGTAATAAATTGAAGAAAGCATTAAAAAGGATAAAAATAATAACTCCATCAAAATCAGTTAGTTATTGTGAAAAAAAATATTTTTCTTCTTTTCTTAAGAAAATAAACATATCTAAGGAAAGTAAATATTTGGAATTCTTTTAGTTAATAACCTTATCTTTAGCATTTGTTGCTAAGCTATGATTATTGCAGCTTATAAAACGATGCTTTAGGCTAACAGTACATTACAAAAGTCATATATCGTATATATCCATGTAGTTTGAAAAATTTGAATGTTAATAATTAATTCTAATATAAATAATTTAAAATGTTTCCTAAGAAATATGAATAGATTTAGAATTCCAGAAACTTGTCACATAAAAGTTTAGTATATAAAAATTTTTATGCTTTCGAAGTATATGTTTATATATATAGTCATAAGGAGGCAGAGACATCAAAAACCAAACAATGAAAAAAAAACCCCAGACATGTCTGGGAAAAGTATAGCATTTGAACTTTATACCACACTAGTCTGTAAAAACTAATGCCACTCAAGAAAAACTTCTGACTGCCCAAAACAAATGGCATATAACAAGGAAAGATTCCTTCTTTATAAAACCCGCAATCAAATACAAAATTTGCATCGCAAATGAATTTAACATAACAACAAAGGCATGGAAAAGCAGGTAAAATCTATACAAATAAATAGTACTGAAGTGTGTGTTCGTAATTTCAAATTAACAACTTTTTATTAAATGCCTTTAAAAGTATATACGGTACTTACGTAATGTAAGAAACGGCATTGCTTGCAAATATATATTACAATTTTAACATAAAATAAATACATCAGAAAATAATATTAACGTTGTACACATCCAGATATAAATTATTTACACCATTTTAAGTATTCATTACACAAAATTTGTAACAATATGTAATTTTTGCTAAGCAGAAATCAGTTTGTTTTCAAAAATCGTCCCACAAGGGAGTTACGGGGTGTTATAAATAATAAAAAAAATCCTTTTTATCAGCTGTTAGACTTACAGACTTAAAATTTAACAAATATGATTTTTTGTTCAGCTGAGATATGCAAAAAGCTTTTTTTTTGTTTAATTTACAATTCATGTAAAATTACCTTATTAAAAACTTATTTACCCTTCAATCTGTATTGTTTAATTTTTCAATTTCCCCATGCGATGAACGGGTATACCTGCTAGGATAATATAAAATATTAATGTCCTATATTTGTATTTCAAAATAGTTACAATGAGCATGAAAGGTAGAATGGAAAAAAATATATAATTGCTTATTAACGCTGGAATAATTTATGCATGTGTAATCGAATACAATGAGCAGTGAAAAGTTGACGTCACGTAATTTGTCATAAGCGGTGCATATCATCATCCAACAATCAGTTAAGGTCTATAAAGTCCATTAATTTATTATTTTCATTCCCATATATGTATATATGAAAGGTAGTTATCATCGTAGATACACTATTTGGTTGGATCTGCATCATAAATTTTGGTTCAAACGTGATCAATCAAATGAAGCCTTAAATTGCCATAACGCTTTCACGAAATCTTCAGTAATTAATTTTTAAAAATAACTAAAAATAGCCATAGTTAAGGTAATTAATCTAGCATTTCAAGATTATTAAGCCATAAAGATTATTATCTATGTCTTAAATAGTTGAAGAATGTATGCAATCTTTTGCACAAACTAACTATTATCTTTCAATTCCTCCCTTAAGCAGCTTTATTTATGAGTTAAAAATCATTCACTCTGATGGTTTATTTGTAACATTTTTAATCAATTTCGTAGTTGAAAGCTAAAACTTGAATTTTTTTTATTCAATTCGATTAGTGCTTTAGATTTAACTCCCTATAAAGAAATGTTCTAGAACTTTAATATCCTTTTTTGTTTTTACAATATTCTTATCTCAACGAAATATATTTATATCTTAATATATTCTACTATTTTATGTTATATAATACAATCTGCAATTTACAACCCATAATTCAATCAGCCATTTTAAAGATAATCCTTTTAAGTTTTTGTGTATAAAAGAGTAGGAAAGTTAGTACTTCGTAATTTTATTTTAAATCGTAGTGCAGCGTTTCGCAAACTGTGAGATTCACATCCCCCAGGGGTTACGAGGGGGGGGGGGACCATCCTATCGAAAAGTCGAAACGAGAAATTTATTTTAAAAATATTAATTTACCGAAAATAAACAAACAAAACACATTATGACATAACAAAAAACTAAAATACACATTTACAATTATATAATATACTTATAAATGTATCAGTATTGGACAATGTATTTGATAATTAATTTAACAATACTAAGTTGAGAACAAGTTTAATTATTACCTGTGACCCCACGCGGGCTTGGAATATATAAAATTATATACAAAAATTAACGTTTATTTTGATAATTTTTTTATATGGATTATAAATAATCCTTTCACTGCCAATTAAAAGTTACGCGATTCTCTCCCAATGGCCATAGTTTTCTACGTAGGCGGGCGTATGTGATGAACTGAGGTGGGGTGGGGGGAGGGGGGTAAGGAGTAAAAATAAGAAAATTCTCCGAAATACGTAAATCCTTCGAAAACACTGTCAAGATCCTTTTATTGCATTCCAGTCTTCTGAATAACTTTATGGATAGCAATGCATAGAAAAAGATCGTTATTCGGAAAGACATGTACATGTATGTCCAGGACAATTAAGGCTCTGGTTGAGCAAGACATTTATATAAGCCGGTGACACTTAAAAGGTCAAAATTGTATTGTAGCTTTAGCGTCGAAGTATAGTACTAGTGAATTAAAGACATTGTTATTGTATGGAAAGGGGGGCGCGAAGAAAATTATGATTAAACATAGGGTCACAAATAATGAAAGTTTGAGAAGCACTGCCGCAGTGCAAAGTGTATGGGGATATCACATAAATTTATTTTGATAATAAGGTTAACGTTGACTTTTATTTAGCTTCAGAGTGCGATTTTAATAAATAATCAATCATTCGACTACACCTAACGAAATCCAGTTAGAAAAACGGTGTTACTTCGAGATGCAAAGGAAAGGGAAAAACAACTTAAATTTTATCTTTCAAGTGTGTTCATGCCTTTTTTAAACTTTTTCACAATTTTTAACCTATTTTTCTTCATTATTGCAGCGGAACCCCTAGTATAAGATCGTGGTACACAGTTTGAGAATCTAAGGACTATCCCATCAGCAAGAAGCACTTAAGGTATCCGACTACGTTCGGAACCATTATTTAAAAAAAGTGTATAAATGGATAATTTTCATGATATTTAGTGTTATTTGGATTAGAATACATGTATAAATTGGTTTTAAGAATATTATATATTAGAATAAAAAAATTATTTAAATGCAATGTTTTGGCAAAAAATGAACTTAAAGTTACTTATTTTCAAAACATTCTCCTTTGATGAAAAATGCTTCTATAATAATAATATTTTGCTTATACAAATCAAAGAGTTGTCCAGAGAAACTGAACTAGGTGTTTTGAAAAATTCACAATATGTTTAGTGTTACTACCAATTAAAATAATTATCGGTGTTTTTTTCTTAAAATTTCTCCACTTTGTTGTATTAAGATACGGATGATTCCACTTCTAAGTTATATATTTCAAAAATCCTAGTTCAGACTCTGTACTGAAATCTGAGCTATATATAGGCAAAATATTATTATTATAGGCTTTTTCCATAAAAAGAGAATGTTTTGAAAATAGGTCATTCTATGTTCATTTTTTGGCAAAATATTACATTCAATTTTTTTTTACACTAATAATATTCTTAAAACAACTTTATACATGTATTCTAATCTAAGTGACACTAATAGCATAAAAATCAACCATTTATACGCGTTTGCAAAACAACAGATTCGAACGTAGTCGTATACCTTAAAGCAATGCCGTCCATTTTTCTTTAACTGTTGCAGCATCGGCAGTCCATATGTTCCATATAAAGCATAACCATTATCAGACGATTTGTTTCCTGTTGCTTGAACTCTCTAGATGACTTTTGACCACTGACATGTGAGGGTTCACCAAATGATGAGACATTTTATAAATGTCTTAACTGCCAATAAAAAGTTACGCGATTCACACCCCGGTGCCACCGTTTTTCAAATAGGCGCGCATATGCGGTGTATTAAGAAGACAGAAAATGAATAAATATATAAGCAAATTCTTTTCAAACGATGTCAAAGTCATTTTACTGCATTCCAAAGTCTTCGAAACAATTTTACTAAAACCAGCGCGTAGGAAAGATCGTACTTCGTAAAGACTTATATACATGTCCAGGGCATTTATCACACTGGATGAGCAAGATGCATATATACTCTGGTGGCACTGGTGGGGTTAAAAATATTACTTATTATGACTTTCTAATATAATTTAACCCGGTCTATAAAGAAGCAAGTCAATTTTAATAACAATATAATTATCTCGATTATATATCTAATACTTTTCATTAATGTATCCAAGTATATGTAATATATCCTCAGCAATACTATGAGTCATCTAATTTTTTCACCTTGAGGTACGATGATTCCAATATTAGCTTTTAAACTTAGCATGGCAACAAATGTCCTCACCAACTTGCCTCTAGACTTGACTTTTAATAGCAACCTACTCTATCATAAATCATGGTTCCTTTACAGCAGGGGTGGGCAGACTTTTCCAGGATACGCGGGTTACTCCTACTTTTTTCAAGGTGTTACGGTCCACCCAGGGGAGGGTAACGGAAAATATTAGGACTCCCCTGCAAAGTCAAGTTTTGGGCCCAAAGCACTAATATGTACTTGGTGTCAATAAGTTTTGGGCCTCCGCAATGTGGGGGTGTACGTTACTCCACTGGGTGGACCCAGTGGCGTAGGTGTAGTGAGCTAACAGAAGTCTACAATGTCGAACCTTCATTTTATGAACCTCTGTATTGCGAATTTCTCTATTTAGTGAACTTTTTACTGGAACTAAGAAAATTTTACGATTTCTTTGTAAAATAACCTACATGTATCGAAGTACATTTTGTATTTAACGAAATTTTTCACTTGTTATTCGATTTGTTTTCTCCTTATTTTTAAAATATTTCTAGACATTCGTATGAGGAAAAGATTATTAGGTCTTTAAACAAAAGGCGGTTACCCTAAAATGCCTTGGCAATCCACTTAGTGATCGCGATCGACTTAATGCCCACCCTGGCTTTACAGTAATAGTTTTATAATCATATAATATGTATATATATATATATATATGTGTGTGTGTGTGTGTAGAGAGAGAGTTTTATATACAATGAATATATATCTTATATATTCTGATATATATATAATCAGAATTTTTAATTTCTCTCTCTATATATATGTAGGATATTCCATTTGTAAGAAGTTAGATCATATCACATTTACCGAGGTCGGCAATTCTAATCAAAACAGTATTCCACATCAACGCCATCTAGCGTCCTTTTTAAAAACGCCGACATGAACCTTTTTCGCCAGAGGCCCACTAACATTCGTCGAGAGAAGTCGTGTTTCGCGCGTCAGCGCACTTTCGTCCGCGCCAGGCGGTAAATCTTAATAGTACCATAACGAGTTCTATCATTCGTCCGCGCCAGGCGGTAAGTCTTAATAGCACCATAATGAATTCTATTTAATCTCAATTGCCTCCCTTAAAGTAATGTGATCTAACTTTCCTATTCTTCCGAAATATGCTTATCTAACTTTCCTATTCTTTTGCAATATTCCCCATGTAAATACTCCCCTATAATTCTTAATAAATTATTTAGTTTTCAGCTAGTTTCTTTCTTGAACTATGTTGTAATTTTTTTTCGAAATTAACTAACACACCCTAAAAACCCCTAGACACCACGCCATAAAAACCCCGCCATCTGAAGAATCCAATCTTTTTGGAAGATTTCGGTTGGATTCCCACATATATATTATAATTCATTATACAACATATATACATGTACAGAAAAAATTTTATTTATTATTTATGGGTTATCAATGGTATATCCCTTAGATGATTAGTCCTAATCGCGATTATAGTCCGTTATAAGTCAAGTCCACCCTTGTGAGTGGCCATGCTGTACCGACATTTCTATTTGAAATAATGTCGGCCTATTCATACGTGCTGAACACAAAATGATGTAGAATCATCTTCTAGGACGATTCACACTTTTGTGTTTCATTGATGGTAGGAGCTACGAGTGAATTTAGCGATGACATGGCCTTATGTCCATTCCAACCGTTATGTGAAACCCCATATCATTCCACTAAATGGCATTCTAGTTTTGGGTCACCATTGCTTACGAATGTTGGTTACTGCTGTTCCGTATTGGTGATAGCATAGCAACTCCAGCAATGCTGCGAGGGGTAGCAATACCTTCCCTTCAGGGCGCATCAAATGCCATTTGTCAGCAGGATAACACTAGACCACACCCAACTGACATCAGCCAACAGTCCTTCCAAGGTGCTCAGGTGCTTCTAAAACCATCAGTCTTTCACAATATGCAACCCTTCGTTCCCATCTGGGATTTGATTGATTGTCATTTGTATACGCTGCCATCACTAATTTTCGGGAATGAATTGATGCTAATATAGAGAGCGAATGATGGCTCTTACTTTAGGCCATAATTTGAACGTTGATTGACAAAGCTCCACGACATGTTGATGTTTGTATCGTAGTTCACGATAGTCATGTAGCTTACTGATCTGAGAGTTATTTGAAACGTAGCGTGACATTTAATATGTAAACAATGTATTGCTACTTAAACTATTTTCGAACCAAATTAAATTAATTCACGCGCTCGTACATATACACACACAAATGTACGCACGCACGTACGCACGCACACGCACACATACACATACATTATATATATATTATTATGGACTTACACAATATATTATAAACTTGAGCTGCTTGTGCAAATTTTAAAAAAAATTTTCTACAGAATTAGTATCTGAAGCCCTTACGTGATATATATTTTACCTAGAAATAAGCCAACCTTCCTAAGTATCATAACGAACTGAAATTAAAATATCAGTTTTCTAAGACCTGTCTCAAAATGTCTTCGAGTTTGTACTAAATTAGATTATCTGCGCTAATATTTCAAGTTGTTTGGCAAATCGTTAAGCACAATGAGCCGGAAAATCTGCATGCATAAATGTGTAAACAGAATTAGATGTTTGATACTCAAACAGTCAATAAATTTAAGTCAACACACTACCTAACTATATTTGGTTAAATATCCATGTATTGTTAAATCCGTGTATGCTTAAGATTTTAATTTAATTAAGAATTAAAGTCCAAAATAAACATTCACTATTTAAGTGATGTCTTAGCTTCAAAAAAGACAAGCATCATACAATACATGAGTTATTAATAAATTATGTTCTATGTTTATATATTGTTTTGTTATTTGTAAGGACTTTGATTCGAAATTGCTTAAAGCGTATTTTTAATTAAAAATATACAATTTTGCATTTCTTTTTCAGAAAAAACTCCTTGATAATGGCAGTAAAAACTGTTAATTAAATGTTAGGCCGAAAACACTATTCATATATATATATAATCGCTGGCCTAATTCAGCGACAGCTTTAGAAATCATAATAGGTCACCAGTTTAGACCAAAGACTTTTCTTGTTCGGAAAATAATACAATTAACAAAACTGTATTTGACGTATGCAGAATGGTAGGAAGAAAACAACTAAATTTGTAGTCTATTAGGGATACGAAATTAGTGCACACAGCTTCCACCTTTGAAAACTAAATCTATTTCACCTAGTTAAAAACATCGAGTAAAACTAATCTTGGGTCATGCGGCTCCAAATATAGGCCATAATTCATCAATTGCAATTGTTATATTGCAGTGGTGACCCAACCTCTCAGTAACTCTAGGGAACGTATTGATCAGGGCAAAAATCGAGCACCTTCAGCTTCTTATGTGGACCAGGACACGACGGAAAACACGCACACTTAATATACTTTCTTGAAAGATGATGTGTTCGAAACCATGAAGATAGGACACAGCCACCAGCCTAGATATTTAAGGAATGTAATACTGGCTGGTCAGATAACATAACAACTCTAACAAGGGGTTTTCTTATCATATACCCATTAACTACCCATTCCATAATAATAATAGTTGTCGGGCTCTGACGATATCGAATAGTGGTAGGCCATATGCGTTCTCCTAGGTGCCGGCAGATATGATTGAATTCATCATGATGAACCAGGATGCGTCTGAAAAGTAGAACGAGTGCCAATCCTTCACAAAGTTTTGACACCGTAGGACTTCACAAATGTGACACAAAAAGAAACGAGACTAAGTATGTAGCTTAAAAAAAGTGGAGTTGGCAACAACTGTTTTGGTGACGTTATCTCACGCACTTCCTCTATCCATGTGGCCAGTTTCACCTCAACAGATCACACCAGTTGGGAGTGCTGCGTCATTGAGTGAACACGTGCAACTGCATTCTGCCGGAAAAATGGCGATTCAACGACAAGTTTGAGAAACTGAAGATATTAGCCACGAAAACATTTCAAATATTAATCTAGGCTTATGGAAATGAAATCTTGTCTCGAGGACGTGTGTTGGGAAGGAATAAGTGGTTTTCAGGAGGAAGGTTTATTGTGGAAGATGATGAACGTGCTGGGTAAACGATTGCATATGAAAACATTGACCAAATTCGTGATATGACTGGGTTCCCACTCAAATCAGTGGTTAAACTGATAATCAACACTACAACATTGAAGTACTAAAAAGACTTCATGAAAAAATTAGAAAAAAAAAATGCCAAAATTGGGGAGTGATGGAGAGCGGTTACACGAAGACAACGCACCCTCTTACATGGCTATATCTGTCAAGCAGTTTCTGACCAGCAAAAACATTACTGTAATAGGGCATCCCCTTATTCACCTGATTTGAACCCATACGAACATTTTTTTTATTTCCTACAGTTAAATCTTGCTTAAAGGGAACTAATTTTACCTCATTTGAAGAAGTTCAGGCAAAAACGGAGAATAACCGGAAGGGCCTTCCAAAACCATCGTTCCAAAACTTTACCAGCAATATCAGCACCAAATGCAGAAGTGTTTAAATGCTGAAGGAAACTACTTCGAAGGTGATACTGTCGCGGAGAACTGATTCTGTAAGTAAAATGGATTATTAGACACATCCAGTCTTGTTGTTTTTGCTGTCACACCTCGTATGCTGCAATAACGGTTGACATGATGACTTTTCGTGCTGCTCCAGACGTCATCGCACATTTAGTGCGAATACTTGTCGAACAACAAGCAAGACTGCTTCCTGACTAATAGTCCATGATGTGACTGTCGGATCCTTCAAAATCAACATTACATCACGTCAGTTTCTCAGGCGTTAGTGGCGAGAGGACTTTAAAGTACTGACCGGCATTCACAGCACGATCCTCTCCAACCCATCAATTCTATATTTGCCGGGAAGTCATTCGATTTCAACGAATTTGAGTAGCTAAATATTGGAACAATAAACAGCACTCTTGATAGGCTATGAAACTGTCACTATCGAGTTATGGCATGTGCTAGTAGCCATTTCTCTTTCTTGTACTTGGTATAACATGATCTTCTCACAAACAACGAACTTTCAAATACTTTTTCTGCACGAGAAAATTCGCCTTATAACTTTCATTGCGTACAGAGTTTGAGATGCTGTTTCTCCCACCGTATTCGTTGAATTAAATTCTAGTTATAAGCTTATAATAGCAGTATCTTCCTTTCGTACGATTTTGACCTTTGTAGCATCCCTTCTTAAGAGTATCGTAATTTAATAGCATGCAACGTAAATATTAGATAATATAAGTAATAATATACATACAACGTCAAGAAATTTCCAAATATAAGATATGCGGATAAATTTAATTTCCTGTTCTCCAATAATATTTGAATATTTATTAGAAATGGAGGAAAAAGTTATCTCAATTAGCATACTTTAAATAACAAGTGATGAATAACTTATTTATTGATATTTTAGTTTGTTAATTTTACTTAGCTATTTTATATAATGTTTATATCCCTTAATAACTTATATTTTTACAAGTAATGATATCAGTAATGAATAATTAAAAAGGACTTGTAACTAAATTATTAAAAAATAATTATTTATTTAAATAAGCTGAACATTTAAAATAACATTGTACTTCTTTATTTATTACTAAGGTTACAAAAATAAAACTTTCAGTACACTCACATAACAAACCAACTTAAAGATCAAATATTTTAAACTTGCAGAGTTTGATTCATTATATGTCCCCCAAATTTACATACATGGAATTGCAAACCTGCATTAAAAATTAAATAATTACTGCATATTCTTTGGTTAGTTATTTAGTAATTGCTTTACCATAAGTATATGGATTAGAAATTTCAAACATACGAATTCTTCAAACATTTAACAAAATTTCAACAATTAGTCCATCGAAAAAAAAAATCTGTTTAAAGACGAAACGAACTGAAATTCACAAACTGCACATTCAAAAAGAAAACTGTAATTATCTATCTCACTGTGATAGATCGTTTTGCTCATTAATTATACATGTACTTTTAAAACAGTTTAATATTCAGCACACACGTAAATTCAAAATGGTCTTCCTCTTCGTATTTTTTTGAAAAAAAAGGGGGGACCAAGTATCTTAATCAAATTTACAGAGAAAATAGCTTTTAGAGAAAATTAAATCCTTAAATTTTCTCTATATTACTCCTGTAAAAATATTTATTCGGTGTTTCGGTATTAAAACTGGTTGGATTTCTCTTCGTAGGAAAATTGTAATTAGTTAGAAGGCACCATTTCTTTCGCTTATTTTTGAAAAGCTCTGTTTTAGACTCTCTGTCTAAGAAGTGAATTAATTGCTATGGATGATGTTGCTACGCAACGAGATTTCAACAGGGAAATAGCTTCGGATAATTTAGGGGTTGCCATTTTTATGATAGAGAATTGAAACTTAATTTTAATAACAAAGTTTCTCCCTCCATGCAGGTTCATTTCTTAAAGTGATATAAAATTTTTAAATTCCCTGGGATGTCAAGCATCTAAATTTGTTCAATCTGCAGGTAAGAACATTAGGTAAGGCTCTGAATGGCTTTCTATTTTATTAAGTTGGCTACTTATGAAAGTTTTGATTATTAATTTTAACAGAGTATTTATTTAGTTATACAGAAATATTGAATTTATGCTTCTATTGCATCTCTTGTTATTTATCATGTCATGATAAAAAAGCTTTTTATGTCTAAGAGTGATGTTTCTTATGATAATTGAGATTTAATTTAGTATGTTTCTACAACCGGATTAAAAAAGGGTTTGGTGAGGGAGTGTTATATTAACGAACCTCGGCCAAGTAACGAGAACGACATCTGTGTTAGTATCCTTTCTTCAAACTATTATACCACGACAACGAAGAAAAAAAAAAGGTTTAAATATATTAAGTTACATGTGCATTTTCAGTTACATAGATGATTCTTTAAAAATGTTATTTGTATTTTAGTATTAGTTAAACAAAATATGTGTAAACTGTAATAAAACACTTATATTTCCTTGAATATGGATAATTCTTATAATGAATCAATACTTAATTATTCTTAGGCCGGCTGGGCAGCGTAATTGATTTAGGGATGGCCTTATATGCCCAAGTTTGTGGGTTCGACCCCGGCCCAAGTCGGTGGATATTCATGATGCACAAAAATTGACAGCGTAAATGTTGTAGGATTATGCAGCATATAAAAGATCCATTGGGAACCTGTTTGACTTGGATGCTTTGGGGAAAATTAAATTCCCAGTCCAGTTTCGCATTGTCAGAGCTCAGATGCCTCCTGGGCATCAGAACTACTTGCGGTGACTGGTATACCACCTATATGGTGTCACAGTAAAAATAGGTACTAGTTCTCGGGGAATGTACTAGGTGTGCAATAGTAAAATACCAATCTAAAGCCCCATTAAAAATAAAAAAATATATAATATTCAAAAAATTATAAGGTGCACATTAATTTGATATTAACACAGAAATATGTGAATTGACTATTTCAGGTTGTAGTTGTGATAAATAAAAATAAAAATTAATCTTATTTTAATCCGGTTCAAAAAAATAAATAAGTAAATAAATAAAAATTACTTCTTTTTTTTTTTTTCAAATGGAACCTAACGCAGGCTTTAATCAAAACCTTTCAGTATAACAAAGATTTTTCTAATATATACTATTTTATTATTAATTTGTAGTTATAGTTTAATTTCAAATAGTCTAATTCATAATATATTAAGATTATAAATAGTACTTAGGCAGATTTTTTTTTTTACGTACGAAATATTTTTTAGCCATTATTTTATTCTATTAAATTACTGGAAATATCAAATAACATGGTGCATTAATTCTTTTGTGTACATATATGAAATGATTTCTTTACTTGGCTTAGCACATCCACTTAAGACTTTCAGTCGTTGAGGTTTTAGAGGGCTTAGTTTTCTTAAAATCCCCCACTTTTATTTACACAAATATAAAATGACTCCATGAAATAAAAAAGTTCAAGTATACATAGACAACTACACGCTAGCATGTAGGCATTTCACCAAAGCATGCTTTGTTTGCGCGCGAGAACTCAGTTATTTAAATGTTGGGTTGATTGATTGATTGAATATTAACGTCGCACTGTTCAGCTACGCGAGGGCTTTTGGCGACGAACCACGTAATTTTGAGCCATGGTCAAGTGATGTGGACGACACCTGAGCTGGCACCCCCCTCTCCTAACTACCACCCCACACCAACGGGAGGACGTTTCAGCTCTCGACAGATTTAACGTACCTCGCTGCCCTACAAGGCGGGTCTTTAGTGGTACTGGGTTCGAACTCGTGACAAGGCAAGCCACGGTCTGATACCTATACCACTCGGCTACCGCGGCCAAATTAAATGTTGGGTCAACTGGAAGTTGTTAAAATTAATCCCTGGGAAACTTTTCTGATTGATTCGAATATGTGGATGAGATGATTGTATATTATCCTGTTTTAAAAACGCAAACGTTTCAGTTTGATTGGAGAGGTGAAATTTTGGTTATTTCCCGTTAGGTCATATGAAGTCTTAGATGACTTTAGACCATAATGTATTAAAATTGCTCGAAAGAAAATTTAAGTGAATTATTTCACCTACAATGAAAATTGCTTAACACGAACCTGAAGGGACTGATATATTTTTTGTGATAAAGGATATTGCTAAAAAAAAACCTCATATATTAACAAAATTAAGTTTATTAGATTTTATTTTATTTACATAGATGTAAATATACGCATATATTTATAAAAAAATCAATGAAACAAAATAATTCACAAGATCTTAGAGAAGTTCAATACGAAATTTACAAATATTTTGAAAAACAAAGCATTTATTGAATTTTTGAAAAATAATCAGGTATTTTCTTAACATTGTTTTCTTAGCATCAAATTTTGAATAATTTTTTTTATTAAATTAATAAATTTGGTAATTAAATATGGTTTTATTGTTATTCATTTCACCATTGGAGTGTGAATCTAAATATTTGCGCTTACTTTTCATGACGTTCCTCATTTCGGATCATGAGGGGAAAGGAGCGGCATTATTCATTTTGTTTTCATCATCGAAATCTGTATCGATGACATTTTTGAACAAACTCCAAAATGTCTTGGCCTGCCATAATTGGAGCAATAAACACATTATCATCCTCTAGTGGAAATAATTCTTTCGATGATGCAACTGGACAGTCCAATCCCGCTGGTGTTTTCCGTATTTTTTTCATTCTCAGAAGGGAAACTTTTTCATGTTAAGCGATTTTCTTTTCATGGTAAGATAAAGAAATGCATAGTAATTTGTCAGGACGTTGTATTATTTCGTGTTAGCCGATATTTCGCTTTTAGAGTTTTCACGTTAAAAGTATTTCACAGTATATGTTAAAGGAAGTCTTTAAACGAAAATTTTGTTCAAAAAGATACCTATCATGGGTTTCATGATGCTATAAAAAAATGTTACACTACGAAGAACATAGGTCCAATATTTAAAAAAAAATGAAGAAGAAAAGGAATCAAAATCTTTATAAGGGATTTTTTATATATAAATCTAATTAACTCTACAAAAATTCAAATTTTATATTAAATTTTTTAAATAATGGAATATTTTAGTTAATCATTTTGGTTAATTACCTACAAGTCTATGCCTTTGTTTACTTTTTTAAAAATCCGTATTCATTTAATACCTATGGTATAGAAAAGTGTGACGTAGTAACTACTATTTTTTGTTGCTATAGTGATGACAGAATTAGTTAGTATATTTCGATCTCGAAGAAAAGATGATTTATTACAGGCTCATCATTGACTACTGAACAATCCCTCTAGATGGAGGATTAAGTATAACGAAGACCGGCATCATTAATATCTGCTTATTTTACCCTCATTTCATTATGAAAACATGATTATTCATTGTCCATTGACGTCGTATGTTTACATAAAATGTATTCATTTTTCTATTTAAAATTCTTTTACCTTTAACTACAGAATATTTTTATAATTATGTTTTCAAAGTTATTTTGTGTGAGGTTTCTTCTTTATTTTTTGTGAAATATCTAAATAAATTAGCAATATATGTCGCAAATAAACAACAAAAGATGGGGAAAATAATATTGTTTTGACAGGTAATCAAAATCTTAAAAAATATAGATGTATTATTAATCCTATGTACGTTAAAAATATTGTTATGAATGTATATATTTTCTATGTTATCATTTCAAGTCAATCACTACATTATTATTTTAACTAACCGTTGTTTTTATACTCATTATGTGTATAATACAATCAAAAATCAAAAGTTAAAATAGCTTTAAGAAAACTATTTCTTTATATTATGATTAAGATCTGGAACTATCATGAAAATTAAAATGTATTTGTCACATATATCCCTTTTTTGGGGGAGAGTGGCAATTGTATTTTACAATATTAGGGTACTTGGGGCGACTAAGTTTCTCGAGCTACCACATTTGTTCCAAAATATTTCCTATAAACAGGCTACATTGTTCCCCTGTGAACGTCATAGTGTTTTTCATTGCTAAGTCGTGCGACTCATTATGGTTTATAAATGCAAATTAATTGAATATGAAAAATAAATGCAGCATCTGCGATTTTCTTGGAAGAAGTTGAAACTTCGGAACAACAAATGATCAAGCACCTGATGAAATGATGGATATTAATCATGATAGCGAAAGTAAATTTGAGAAAAGCGATAAACACTCGAAACGTTTGATTCAAAAGGAAGACTTTGCAGATGCTACCTAAGGGACTGCATCAAAAAATATATCAAGTCACAAGTGTACCATAAAACACAATCAAGGAAAAATTCAGCATGCTGTTTGTCGATCCCCTAAGGACAATAAAACTACAATAACTTAAATAAAATATGAAAGTTTAGCCTGTAAATATCATACCTGTAATGTTAGAAAAAAGTATCTGTGAGCTGAGTCCTATATTAAAGTCGCAAAAATTTGAAACATTTTAGTTTGGGTTGATTGGATTTTTTTTCTCAAATTATCAAAGAAAAATTGAAAAGTTCCTTAGAGTACGAAAGTATACTTTCTTTTAATTAAATTACTCACTGCCTGTACGACTTTGATCGCTTAAAATGAAAATAATTATAATAAAAGAACTGGGATGACTGAGTCACCCCAAGCGGTATCTAACGTTACTCTTTAGTATGTGACCGCTCCTGATTGAACTTAACACAGTGCTTCTGAAAGTTTCAATATTTGCAACCCAATATTCAATCATAGCTTTCACATCCCCCTCTCCACCCCTCTCTCCATGTAATAACAATGTCTTTAATTCAATATTACTATGCTTTGACTCTGTGACATCTCTCGCGTTCTTCTTCTAACATAACTCCTACGTTCTTTGACGGCCACGATTAATGGCAAAACTTTTCCAACCCAATTCCAAGAGGAAAAACGAATCAACAATGAAAATAAGATATCCTTTAAAAGGATAGAAAGTTTAGTGAGAAGGGGCAATCTTAGAGAAGGCTTAGTGTGGAACAGTTCGGAACAAGTGTTTAGACGGCCTACTCACAAGAAAGACGTAAACGTCCACCCTTGGAAATAATATTTATAAGGAGGAGCAATTGTACACGAGTACATCTATCTACCTACAAATATCAGAATCATCGAGTCTTCAATCAAGGTAGGAAGATTATATTTCGAAAGCTAGTATAATATAGAAAGTGAAATTAGGTAGATAATTAATTATATTTTGGATAAGTGATCTAGTTGCGTGATCTAACTTAAATAAACGGCATATTTTGGTTTATTCTCACTTAATATAAGTTTGTTCATTATATAAGTAATTTAAGTTAAATTCTTAATAAAAAGTGTATCAAGAATTATAAAATGTCTCATTCTTCCGATAATCCCACACCTCTAACTTACGCGGACCCACCACGTCATAGCTATCGACAGATGGCTATGTCACAACTCTAAAGCTACGATATGAGTTTAACCTCTTATAAGCCACTAGCGGATATAAAAGTTTCGCTAAGCCAAATCATTAATTGCTCCGGACGTATCTATACGTCTTTCCGAAGTACGATCTTTTCTGTGAAATGCTATTGATAACATTATTCGGAAGGTTTTGGAATGCAAAAACCTTCGCAGTGCCTGTGAAGGACTTACTTATTTCCAAGTATTTGCTTATTTATCCCTTTTCTCCCTCCCCCCTCCTTCCTATATGCATCCCATAACGCGTGCCTACGCTATAAATCACGTAACTTTAATCGACAGTTAAGGCTTTAACCTTAAACCGTACAAATTATCAAGATTAGTGTTAATTGTATATAATTTTACATATGACAAGTCCATGCGGTCACTGGTAATTATTAATGTTGTTCTTAACTTTGTATTGTTAAACTAATTATAAAAGTCATAGTGCAATACTGATACATTTATAAGTGTATTATATCAGTGTAAATAAGTATTTGATTTTTTATTATGTCAGAATGCATATTGTTTGTTCACTTTCAGTAAATTAATAGCTTTTTTTTAAATAATTCTTTA
This sequence comes from Trichonephila inaurata madagascariensis, assembly GCA_019973955.1. Classification (NCBI taxonomy): domain Eukaryota; kingdom Metazoa; phylum Arthropoda; class Arachnida; order Araneae; family Nephilidae; genus Trichonephila; species Trichonephila inaurata. Next base: position 113,735 of record BMAV01026974.1, read on the forward strand.
TTTTCGACTTTCCAATATGCTCGTGCCTCCCTCGTAAGGTTACCCCACGGGGGAGCACCCCACAGTTTGAGAAACGCTGACTTAACAAGATGTGCATTATATTATTCTCTACAAAACCATCTAACATCATCATAGGACATCAATCCTTATTTGTAAACACTAAACTAGTTTGTAAAACTGATATTGGACACTTATTTTTAACATGCAAGCATACAAATGGCAAGTAAATATAACATTGAGTACACTAGCCAGAAGTTTCAATCAAATGCGAAACGAGGCCGGGAAAATTTCACGCATTCACCCTTAACCCTGCACGAATCGATTAAGTGCGATAATGCAATTATAACGTGAGAAGGAAACATAATTCTTACTGAGAGTAAAATATAATTAAATAAAGTTCGTAATTAAATAGAAATGACTAGGGTTTGCAGAACGTAAGAGGAGTAAAAGTCAGTGAAATAAAGAGCATTTTCTGCCTCAAAACATTTCTTCCAATAATAATAAGACGTAATGTTGCTGCGTAATGATCCAACATAGAATTTTGTTTGAAAAGAAACTTATAGGCATATTAATTCAAGAAAAATGTAATAATTGTTTGTTTCTTTAAGATGTCTCTAAAAAGTGTGTCTTATTACGTTTGCCAACCCTCAATATAGAAATATATTTAGAAAAAAATGTCTTTTTTTTTCCCTTATATACAGAGTGTCCATAATTAAACTTGAAATTTAGGAGCAGTCTATAGCAAAAACTATTCAACAGAATTGCATGAAAATTGGGTAATGAAGTGATGGGGATTTTATCAAGGGAAAAAAAAGAATGAATTTCAAAAACCACTCCTAGGTGGCACACATATCATAGCTTTATTGATAACATATAAATAATCTTTAAAAGTTTACAAAACATGCTCGATATGCTGTCCACCATTGTATGCTAACATCTGGAAGCGTAAGACCTCATGTTCGACTGTTGAAAGCAGCCTAAACTGGGGAATGTTACGCACATAACGTCCAATGCTTTTTTAAGGTCGGATAGAAATGTGATGGGATCACGGTAGACCATGGACTTTAAATATCTCCACAGCCAAAAGTTTCAAGGATTCAAGTCGGGGGATCTTGGAGATCAAGCTGTAAGAAAATGCAGGCTGATGAGTCTGTCATCACCGAAATAGCGGCGGAGCACCATCCGGCATAATCATTGTGTTTGTATCACATTACCTTGCCTGCCGCTTCTAAATGGTATCAGACAATGGTGGATAACATATTGAGCATGTTTTGTAAATTTTTGTAGATTATTTATATGTTCTCAAAAAAGCTATGATACGCCACATAGGAGTGGATTTTGAAATTCATTGTTTTTTTCCCTCGATAAAATTCCCATCATTTCATTCTGCCATTACCCAATTTTCATGCAATTTCGCTATATAGTTATTGCTATAGATTGCTCGCAAATGTTGTTTAGTTATGGACATCCGGTATTTAGAAAGATACTGTTTATGAAACTCTGCTTTGTGAAACAAAATTTTGAATTGTACAAAATTCTCGCTTATCATTAGAGAGTTATGATTGTAAAGTGTTTTTACTTTTATAACCTAAAATCACAATAAAAGAATCAACAAGCTGAAATTTGTCTTCGAAACAAATATGTGCTGTGAGACGCAAACTTTCTATAATATAACATTAACATGAAAAATTCTGTAGATTCTAATAGTTTTATATCAGTGATTTTCATAATTATGCACTCCTACTTGAAATATTCGATTGCTTTTAGTTGAAAAAAAAAACAATATCGAGCTAGTGGTAAGCCTAATAAAATGCTATTTCTTTTAAAAATTGTATATTTTCGTCCAGGCATTTAATGCAAAATCCGATTCTTTTTTCTAAACACGCTTTTATAAGCTTCATCTGTATATAACAGAGTTTTTGAAATCGATTTTTATCCACTTTAAAAGGTCAGATTAATTCTCTAAATTTTGAATACTTATCAAGGACCGATGACAATACAATAATTTAATATTTTTGTTCCATTGTCTTTATCAGGATTAACGATTTCTCCTATTTTCACTTTTGGCTACTAATTCTAGTTCCCATTTCCATATTTGGCGACTCATTTCATATTTGATGACTGAAAAAGTTAGTTACAACCTTAAAGTGATTTTTTTACTTTTTAGTTCGATTAAATATAAAGGCGTGTTTCTTAGCTTTATTTTTTAAACTATAACTTTTAATTAAAAAAAAATAAAACGAATAATTTGTGTTAATGATTATTCAGATCACACTGTAAAAAATACTGGGGATAATGGGGATGGATCTCGAAATTTAAAGAATCAGTCAAGAGACGAGGATGATGCCTGAGCTTTCACCTCCTCCCCAAAGCTTTACACTACACCAGAGTCCTGACATATTTAAGGTGCATCAGGTTCTCTACAAGGCGAATCTTCAAGGGCACTAAGACTCGAACTTATAACATGTCAGACACGGTTATTGCGGTCATAGCGGTTACGATCACGAACTTGTAGCTGCAACCGCTAGGCTATCGTGACAGCTTTAACCCTTGGGAAACGGCTACATTGACTAGAAATTATTTTTCTAGATGAGACTCTTTCCCCTTTATTGCCAATGATTCACACTAGTATATATTCTAGGAACCAATGTGGGCATTAAGTCGATCACGATCGACCGGTGGACCATAAAGACAATTTGGGAGAACCGCCTGAAGATTAACAGTTAGTAATTATATACTGAAATATTTAAAATTGGCTGACAGAGCGCAGACTATATAAGTCTTCCACTGGCTGCAATTACGAGAACTAACTCTCTGTTTGGATGTTTTTAATTTTTTTAAGCCTTTATATTTTAATGTATTTTCATTTGTTTGGTAATAAATGCATCATTAGATATTATTATATTTGTGGCTATTATTATTATTATTTTGTGTGTGTACCTTGTGTTTTGCTTCAAACACGGTTTCGAAAAAGTGGGTTTTTTATTTTATTTACGTAGATAAGTACATGTTCCGTATTTATTATTAAGTTTTAATAAATATTGTTGTGACATTTTCCTTTCCGCACCACACCTACGACACCTGGCAGTGGGAGCACTCAGGAATTTTTTAAAGGAGGTTCGGCGTGGTTGTCCAGGGTCGAATGTCTACCATTCTTATATCCTACCACAATACGCATCCAAACATATTTTTTTTTTCATTTTGTAGATTGTTGGGAACAAAGAACACATACAGGGACAAATAAATTATTGAATAAGGAATAAGCATTCATTAATAATAAAAAAAATATTAATAACAAATATTTAATTGAATTTTACGTACTATACACATAGGATTATAATCGATCGGAAGGAAAATCAGGGCCTATGAAGGAGGGTCCGGACCCATGGGGCCTCCCTCTCCCCTCCCTTTTTGTGTATGCCATTGATACTGGCTGGACCGTAACACTTAGAAAAAAATAGAAGTAGCTAGTACCATGGAAAAGTCTGCCCACCCCTGTTCTAGGACAATAACAAAAATATAACGTGCTTTCTCTCTTCTTAGTAGAAAAGATGGATCAGGAAGCAAGGAAGAAAAAGAAAACTTTATGCTCCCTGTTTTGTAAGCACAAAAGTGTTCAATGAAGAGATTGACTTTTATCCCTGCATTAGGCGCGTGGAACTCTCAGATGTATAATTAAAATATTTACGGCACTGCGTTCACACAGTGGGTTGGTGGTTCTTGTAAACTAATGTAATTTTCAATTTTATACGAAAATAAATCGAAAAAAGTATTTTGTAACCTCTGTTCAATAGATTTTTTTTCTGGGAGTTGAGATATATCTGTGGAATACCGCGCGCCTAGCCAGTCACTGTCTTTTATTCAATCCTCAATGTATCTCGAATAAGCTCCCAAAATATTTATAGGGAAATCAAAATCACTCGGATCCTCGCGCATATATCTAGGAAAACTAGGTCACGAGCTTTTGAAAGATAACCTGCAAAGACGGTCTGAGAGTAACGTTTACGTACCTGGTTCATTTTGAATCAGGATTGAAGAAACATCTGATACACAACACCCCATTCAAGATCAAAAACCGAGAGAAACATCAACAGGAACTTGGAAAAGAAGGTACTGTTCCCTCTTGTAAAGAAATCGAGAAAAGATTGCTAAAATTTTGTAATGCATTATACGAAAAATGTCCCTCGAACATTGTAAGGTGATTTGTGATGACTGAAACAAGGTATCTTAAAATGTATACAGTGGTGCTACAGTGATAACTAACCATTAACCTTTTGATGTTTTTTCATATAAATATCTCTCAATTTCGATTCTATTTTAAATATTATTAAATGTGAAATATATTTTAATGTCAAATCTTACCAATAAAATTGTTAAATCATCATCAAGCATTAGTATAGGATGATGCATCTGAGAGAAGCTACGCGCCTATGGATGGAACTTTTTGAAGCGCCCCTAGCGGAGGGTTATCGTTTCTGGCAGACTTCATGTTGAGAAAGCAAGTTAAGAGCTAAGTAACTATTTGATTCAATTGTGAACCAAACCTGTCTTTTTAGGGATTATTTTTTTCAGTTAAAATATCGATTGCCCATCGAGTAAAGGTTAAAAAAATGTTTGACGAGTGAAACTTTTTTAAAAATCACTCCACTTCTCAACGCTCTTATTAAGAGAAGAAAGACAATTTTCGTAAGCAAAAACAATCCTCTTTGGAGTAAATATATTGTAAACACCGTTGATTTCAAAGTTGGCAAACATAAAAAAGAACCCAAGAAAGATATCGTACTTAAAAACAATTTAAAAATGAGTAATGTGTAAATATGTTCAAGATTTATCTTCTATTTAAAGTCAAAGTTATAGTAAATATTTTTCATTGATATCCAAGCACAATGTCTCCAATGTTTTGCTTCGAAGATTATCAAAACAAGATAACATTATTACGATGGCAAGCAAATATCGTAAATGAAATAAACAATGATTTCAAATAAAATGTAACGCCTTTTTAAATATTAATTATATTATGATTCGAGGTGTATTTTTTCATTTTTATTGCATTTATTCAAAACTACTTGTTTGATATTTATCCAACTGACATATTTTATCATTTAAGAACATAGCAAGAAAAAAAAATATTTCGCTTCTATTATGAACATCCAGTAAAACAGTATTCTAATATATAGTCCAATATATAGCCTTATTAATTTATATTTCAAAAATGTTATTGATTGTAATAAAATAGTTTGATAAGTCGGCATTGATTCATACATGATAATATATTCTGGTATAATATTTGTTTTTATTTAGCAAATTTCTAATATTTTTGTTTCAAATAAAATGGGAAAAATATTTTTTCTTTATTTATTTTAATATTTTGTTTTAAGTTATATAAAATATAAACTTTGTTCCTTCATAAAAATATATCTGTCATACGTATGGTGTCATGCATAATTTTAATAATTTTTTGCCAATTTAATATCTTTTAAATTTTTTGTCCTTTAAAATGTATTATCATTTCCAAAATCGTTAAATAATTATTTGAAAATTTTAGAAATAGTTATGCAATATATTCGTAATTCAATTTCATTCGATTTTAGAACTCCTGCACATAGCTCTCTCACAAAAGGGTACGCGGAAACGCCAATTTCATGGACTGTTGGACAAGTTGATTTTGAATTATTTCTAGTCTTGTATTTAATGTTTTTAGGTATGTTTTTTACTTGTTACTTTAAATTTTCTATTAAGGCGTGATTTGTAGAGTATACATTTTAATACTCTGTGCTCTCTCTCTCTCATCGAATTTTTTAAATTGCTTTAATATTTTAAATATCGTTGCATGTGCTACACACCATTATCAGAAAACATTTTTGAAAAAAAAAGAAAACTTATTGAACTACGTTCATAATATAACGAGCTTTATAATCTAGATGGCGTTATTAATAGCAGAGTGTTAAACAATGATTCAGAATAACGTTATTAAATTTTTAATCACAAGATTATTTAAACATGCCTTTCTTGAGACAATTTCCTCAAGAATGACCAATTATAAAAATTATTTTGATCAAACTACACGTAAGGTTTTTGGATAATTTTTATAGATTCTTATTGGAAGTTTCTAAATCGTTAAAAGTATTTTAAGAAGCAATTACTACTAAAATACTGTAGAAAATATTTTACAAGCCCCTTAGAAAATAACGTCAGTGATTTTAATGTTGGAGTTTATTGTAAGGACTTAGTTACAGTAAAAATTGTAATAGTGAACGCATTTTCAGGAAATATTGTCGAAGATTCATGTTAAAAATACAAAGTTCAAATTTCGATTAAATGAAATAAACAGTAATTGAACACAATGTAACATATATAATAAAAGGGCTTATATAGAATGAATACATTTTTTTTATTGAACGTAATACGTAAAACTATAGGTATTACATTATCGCAATATTTTAGAAGTTCTATTTATGTGAAATTTTACTGGTTATTAAATTAAAGCTCTTTTAATTTTTCCTCATAATAAAAATAATTTAATTTCCCGTTTCTCCACTTTTTGAATAATTCAGACAATGAGATTGATTTAATAAAGTGACGAACTTACATTACTTGAATTGAAGTGTATAATTATGTAAATTTTCCAGGATTTTAGTTTTTATAATCTTGAAATTAGTATTCATATCAGGTTTTTGAATTCACTCATATATTGAACAGAATATGATACCATAATTGCAAAAATCAAAAGTATTTTGTAAGTAAATTTTCATTTCTACAAATTCAAAATATTTCGTTTTGCTGATTTATGCAATTATCATATTCTATTTTATGTATTCCAAATACTGATTTTCGTTTCTGAATAAATACAAATGCTTATGCGTGTATAATTATATATATGCTTATTTTTAAAGTATAGATATACCCAAGATAATGCTGTATTTTTCTATCATTGGATGCAATTTCTGCACTTCTAAAAAACAATGTAAACACTCGTTAGAATTTTCAACAGCCAAACGATGTTTTAGATAATAATGAAGATTAAATTAAAATTAATTTTTATTCTCCTAAGAGTGACTTTGCAGACTCACACAAACATAAAAAAAATAATTTATAAATGCAAGTTTTAAAAAATTAAATAATATAAAATGAATTTTCACTTTCATGTTATGTAATAATTAAACATTAAATCATATCTTTAGTATGATAATCAAGCTGTATGGAGGAAAAATTAATTTTAGATTACAATAAATAGATTAAATTTCTGATTGCCTGAATTTATTACATTTGAATACATAATGCTTTTTAAACAAACTTTTGTTGTTCTTAAATGGAAAATATTCCATTTGGGCAAACTAAAAACGAGTGATTGAATTCCAAAATTATTTTCTAATATAATGCTATTAAGATTTAAAACTTAACATTTTTAGAAGTTTAAATTTTAAAATTGTAGTTCCTACCTCATGAAAATTTAATTTTTTAAAGTTAAATATTTAACAAAAAATAGTTAAAATCCTGAGAGTAATAATTACTTTAAATATACGCAAAAGCTTTCCATGAAATACACAAATTTGTATTGTATTTTAAAACGGAAACAATGTATGTATTGCATGTAAAGCTGGCGATTGCAAAGTAATATTTAAATAATAACTCTGAATTTAAATTATTTACTCAACGTAAGATTAAATAGTTGATAAAGTACAAAAAGACAAAACAAAAAAAAATCACAAATTTATTTGAACATTTTCCGCTAATTAAAAATATACATTTTAAAACAAAAAATCGCCGGATATTATTTACAATAGAAAATCAAGTCATAAGTCAGAATGATTTTTTTATAAAATGATTTTATATGTAAATAAATTGTTTAGATCTATTTGATTGAATTTATTTATTTATTTTGTCCTGAAGTCTGTAATTTTAGTGAAATGAAATTCAATTTACACAAAATAACTATATGAGTATTGTGTTAAACTTCGTTCCTTGAGTTTTATACCTCTTTTTTAATAAAAAAGTTGGAAGCCCTGTGGCTGAATGGTAGTGTATCACGCTTCCACGCCATAGGTCCGGGGTTCAAATGGGAGTCTAGTCAGGGTCGACTCAGCCTTTCATCCCTTCATTGGGTTGATAAATGAGTACCAAGCTTGCTTGGAAACTAAACACTGGGGGTTTCGAGACTAACAGACCACTTGACCGAGACAACTGCACATGCACCCTAACGCCTATGGTCACGTAAACTGAGATAGGCACAGTAGGCCTTGATCCTGTAGCTCGAATGAGTTCAGTTCAGTTTTATAAAAAATTAAAATATTTCTAGTGTCTGTGTAAATTCGGAAAAAGTAATACACAAACGATGTCTACTCAGTTATAATAAGAAAATAGCATAAATGTGTGATCTAAAAGTCATAAATACAATTTTTAACACATAAACTAGGGAAACGTGTACAATATTAAATTTATTAATTCATAGTATTGTTTTCTTCATAAAAACAGTGGTTTCAAGTTGCATACATGGCATGTCATACCTTAATATTAACACTCCCATAGAAACACGAAATAACACATACGTAATAGTTTTATAAAATATATTTGATACGCATTCCTTTTCTGTGAAATATTATGGAAAATATGAATAAATGACAGAGACAAGAAGTCGTTCTCGGAAAGACGATTTATATGAAATATCTGGAGCAGAAAAATTTTATTAGTTATAATAAAAGCTTCGAAATAACTATAAATTTCCCAAAGACCATTTATTTGCAGAAAATATTGCTTTTTCAGCTATGCATTCGAAATGGTGCCAGTTTTTGTGGAGAACGTTTAGGACTGGAGTCTTCATTTTAACCCATAATTTCAATCGTCTTGAAGAGAAATTTTGCCTAAACTTACAGAACATGAACTCAAATCAAACTAGAAACTATTTTTCATGCCACTCTTCCCCCTCCCCTCTGATTTAATGTATGTTTTGATATCACCAACATATAGAAGGTGTCAAATTTTACTGTATTGCTCATTTATCTAAAAATCACTTTATTTGTCCCTTCTTAAAATATGTTTAATATTTCATCTTTCACACTGCAACGCCAAATGGAATTTTGCTTTAACACTTTAAAATGAAAAAAAAAATAACAATTTATTTTCAGAAAATTTCTAAATTTAAAGAAAATATTTTTAGAGTGTGGAGGCTTTTCGATTGTATTATACTAGCAATCGAATATATTGGGGTTTTCCTTTAAACAATTGTGGATTTCTGTTTTTGACACACAAAAAATAAGATTTAAATCTTTAAGAATCTCTAGATATTATTACCTGATAAATAAATTAGAGTATGTCTTGGAATTCTTGAGATAACTTTAACCCTTTCAAGACGAGTGTGTAATATATGCCCCAGTCTCAAACTCTCTAATCGATCGGCAAGTCATTCAATGCACTTTCTTGTGGTGATGGTTAATTCTGCAGAATAAGTACGAAACGCAATTCAGCAGTGCATCCCCCGGCGGGAGGTGACATTTGGTGAGAATGCATATGTGACACACCCGTCTCTACAACGTTTTCCGTTGATCAGTATGTCGTCACGAAACAAGTTAATTCGCACGTGCCCTGAGGTGCTAAATATTGGTAGATACTTCTTGATATCGACGAGACAGTCTTTTTCCAGTCGAAGTGCAGAAATTTGGCTTGACATAAATTCAACATTTTAGCAAAAGACCCCTGGTATCACTTGCTGTTCAGCTATGTTACTTTTCCAGGGGTTCAAATTTACCGTGATAGTTAAGTGGCATGAATTCGTGATGAAATTTGCATCTGCTATGTTATGAGATCGAGTTTTGTTGTTACCGAAGATCGGCCGTGAAAAGGGGCTGATGTACGTTGATTGTGTTAAGGCTCAAAGACCGCATATTGGCGCGGTTTGCAAGTTTGGAGAGAGAGTCATCACAGATCAAATCCTTTCATCGTAATTACACCACAGCATAAAATTACAAGATTCGACACTTACATTTGATCGCACCCTTACTGGCGACATTATATGAAACAAAGAACATGGTTGCCAATTCAGCACGTACGAAATTATAAAATCGGGATTGCCAACTTGGCGAGTTATCTTGAACGTTGGCATTGTTGAGATAGTACACAAACACCCTTAATTCGTTATGAATAGCGGTCATATAGCATAGAAATGCGAAATTAATAAACAATCAATCAATAAGGGTTAGGTAAAATTTACTTAATAACTGAATCTCTTATTCGACAAGTAATATAAAACAATTAAGTCAATTCCTACATAAGTCAACATTTTTTTTTTATTTTAGTAAATTAAATTTAATTAATAAATTAATATTTGAAAAAATTACATTCATATCAATTGTCATCCACTACAAGTTTAAAAAATGTATTTGAATTAGAGGATGAACAAAAAGTATTATATTAACGATTGAAAATGTGAACAAGATATATATTATATATATATTACTATTAGTTCACACTCTCATTATATATATATATATAATGAGAGTGTGAACTAATAGTAGGAAATAAAAAAAAGAGATCTCAATAAATTGGTAAGATAAGTATTGTATAATCGAACATTATTACTTTTCGCGTAGGGGTATAAAATATTATTAAATATAAACTCTTACTATGTTAGATGCTCAAAAAAATGCCCTTGATTACCGAAATAATTACTATACTTCGATACTAAAGTATTAAATAGTGTTACTAGTTTGCCTAATCTTAGAGGTTTAATACGATTGCTACAAGGCCCCAAATTGTTCGAAAATATCAGTTGGTTTCCAGTCAGCGGAATCTCCAAATTGGACTGTATAACATGATTGTCAGTTTGATGTATAATCTATTTGATTGTCCAATTGTAAGATAATAGTTTTAGTTCGCCAAACTAAAGGGTTATCAATTAACAAATTATTGAAAATAGTCATTTTTTTGAAAAAAAAAAGCTGACTAATGTTTTGTTTTATTATTAATAGACTTGAATTGTATCCGTAGTTTATCACATCTTGGAATTTTTGCATTACATACCATCCTTCGAATGCCAGATTATCAAATAATGCCATTTCATTTAAGAACATAGGATCCTCATATTGAATAGTATAACTTGATTTCTCCCGACTTTTCAGTAATTCCATATGACTACCAAATGGTTAGATGCTGATTAATTTGCAAATATAATTGTCGCAATGAAAAGCAATGCAAACTTTCGCATTATTGGATGATGTCATTTTGCTGTCAGATTACGGACTATTGTAATTGTAATTGTTTGTAAAGAATTTAGAATTGACAAGGGTGTCCGAGTGGGCACGAATCCATGACTGCCATTGTAAAGTCACGGGTTTCGAAGCCCAGTGCCACAGAAAACCTATGTCCGCCATAACACAATAATTATAGCCACGAACTTGGGGACAGAGTGTCCGGGATTCGAGTTCAGGCATCACTGATCTGGTGTCAGGGATGATGCTCGCTAAATATATTGAGTTCAACATCCTCCCATTGGCATAGTGTGGTAATCTGGAAAAGTGAATGCTAGTTTATGTGTCATCGTTACTTCGTCGTGGCTCTATATTACGAGGCCGTCTCAAATACTCTAGCGTTGCTTTATAGTTTGACTCGTTTAAAATCAAGTCAAAGCAACAGTAATATTCTTCATCTGCATTGAAAATTCAAATTCCCACAAAATAAATATTAATTTAGTGAGATTGGTTCCGATCTCATTCGTATCAAATGAATGTATTAATAGAGTAATAAGTATTAATTAGAACTGTCACATTTTGTGTTTTAATCTAGGACTTAAAACGTTCCATTTTAATAAATCTCATTACTTGAAAAGATTTTAACGTCAACTTAATATCAAACGTCGCAATTAGTGATAGTGAAATGTGAAATAAATAAATGTCCATTATGTTAAAAAATATTTTAGTCAACAAAACACGCATCTAATTTTTAACCATCAAAAATGTAAAACTTTTTAAACGCATTCAGGTTTATAGATTTGAAAAAAAAAAATAACTATTCAAGAAACGGAGATAAATTTTAGGTTAGTTGAATGCTGCTTTAGAACTATCTTCAGAGTGTTGTCAAATTAATTAGAAAATAAGACGAACAATGTTTTTCCCACGGTTTTAAGTTATCCATACGCGTGGTCATTCAAAAATATACAAAGCAATTAACATGGAATTACGATTCGGTAATGTTTGGTATTTTAGAGAAATCTTGTTTGAATATATGGAATGAATCAACATGGAAATTTGAAAATTGCGTGAGGTAATATTGGGCCATTAAACGGAAGTAAAGGTAGTAAAATACAGAATGTTTATTTTATGTTTTAAATGACCAATGATCTTTTCGATAAAAACATTTATGTATATATATATTTATTAGTTTGACTCAAATCCTATTCATTAGATTGAAAAATTAATGTACGTTATATAGCATTTAGGAAAAATATGGAATTGAGAAAAGAAAAAACTTGAAATTGCGATTCCATAATCTTTGTCGTAGTGCTGTTATGCTACGATGAATATCGATTTTTATTATTATTGAAGCTTTGATTATAAAAATATCAATTGTGTTTTTTGTTATGCTGTTAATTTTTGCAGTTAAATTTACGTTTTTCATATTTAGTGAACTTAGGTTGTAAAAAATTCAGATTGTAAAATGAAATAGTTTCTTTCAATAAAAAAACAATTATTAAATGCTTAGCAATACAACAGTAACAAATATTTGTAAAAATATTCAATGTATATATATATATATATATATATATATGAGAATAGTGACTCACTCACTCATCACGAGATTTCTAGATGTAGACCGACATAATTGAAATTTGGTAAGCATGTTTTTTTTGTTGTATGGAAAACTACTAAGAAGGTGGATTTTGAAGAAATGTATTTAATGAGAATTTTGAGAAGTTACGACGAGGCGTATAAACAAAATAATAATTATTTCCGTTTTCGAGTTGCTTGACCTACAATAACGAAATTCGGCATGCAAGTTTCTTTTGTTCATTTGAAATCCGCTAAGAATCACTCTTACGGATATTCACTCTCAAGGGGGAATAATAAAAAAATTCCGCTTTTTGAACCATTAGTCTCAGACTTAAAATTTTGCAAGTATATTTATTTTGTTGAGTAAAGATGCACTAAAAATGTACTTCGCGACCATCC
>BMAV01026974.1:135331-147298 GCA_019973955.1 Trichonephila inaurata madagascariensis
AAAAAATAGTAGTAAAAAATAAAGTTATTAAACTCTTAGTCTATTTTGTATAAGCATCTTGCACATTAAGTACGAGAAAATAAGCTAACAACACACAAGATTAAGCATCGCGTGTAAGTTTTTTTTTTTTTTTTCTTCACAACATTTTCGTATCTTTGTGTAGTTTTAGAATGCATATATTTATGCTGATGAAATAGTTTATTGATTTCTGATTTTTACGCTTTTTACTTCTTTCTAAAGTTTTCTTTGTAATTAAACTTGCGCATAAATTCTAACTTCGAGATTTAACGAAATGAATATTTATGTTGAAATGAAGAATATCTTTTTATATATATAAACTAAACATAACACCAAAGTTTCAATTTAAAAAACGAATGGAATATGTAGATCATAATTGCTAGTTATGTATACTATTTAACCATTTTTATTTCTCTTGTAGTTAAAATGACTACGTAACACATTTTTTTGTTCTAATATCGCTTTAAGTTACCAATGAATTCTCGAAAGCAAAATTACGTTATAGTGCCGCTTATTCTACGGAAGGTTTTTCGCGCTTTATGCAAACGAGCTTGATAGTTTTTATCTATAGATAGCGTATTTTTTCGTAGTAATTTGCTTCTATCTGACATTCATGCTTCTCTACAATACATCTAGCTTGAATTTTCCGTAAAAGTAAGTTTTATTTTAGTACTGTTTTGCCAATTTTCCTCCATTCCTCTTGAACCATTTTCCAAATAAGAATTCTTGGATGCCATTTTCCTAAGGATCGTTTTAATAAAACGAAAACCCAAAAGTTCGTTAGGGGAGCGCCAAGCAGTTATACAGATATTTCATCACATGAAATATATCAATGGGATGAAGTTCTGCCATTAACAGCTGATTTAGTTGGGAAGAGCTTGAAGTTTGCAACAAGTTTGGAACAACATTTTCTTAATCATGATCCTGACATAGAACGTGCATTAAAATTTCCTCGTGATATTAAGTAATGTGTAGTAGGATATCAAAAATTATGTAAGGAGCTTGAGAAACCAATATAAAAAAAGAAAGACAGTTGCTAATAACATACTTTGTAACAAAAGAAAAAAAAATCAGCTGCATTTAAATAACGAACAAAATTTTTCATTTGAATCAAAATTGACAGTTACGCTAAACGCGTATATGGTTCATCTGCTGAGGATAGCACTTCTGATCCAGTTTGTAATTAACGTGTACGTTTGTTATCAAACAGCGATAAACAGTTGTTAGTAGTTCTACTCCTAATTTCACACAAGTTGAATTTTTATATTTTGTATGCTCTTATAGACTAAATTTTTACAGTACACTAATTTTAAATTTTTTTATAATAAAAATGAATTGTCTCTGTTTTATAAATTTGTAACATGGATTTTTATTACTACATTTTTGCATGGTTTTTTAGCAAATATTTAGTGTTTTTTCAACTTACACGATTTTTCAAAGTTGTGACGGATCTATACGCGTTTTTTCAACTAATCCTTTTGGGAAATCTTTGGGCTATGAATTCGCGCTATTCACAACCAGCCCTTCGGAAGAAGAGAATCGTGATATGTAAATTAATCTACTATAAATAAGCGAGGTTTTCTAGCTTGTAAGGAGAGAAGATATACTCGAGCCTGGTGAGATTGCTACTGAAGGTATAGTATTAGAATTATAGTGATTTGATTCTTATTAGGTGGAAACTTTAAATTGTGATGATTGTTCACTAAGACTGAATTAAGATTAGATTAAATGGGATGATAGGTTAGATCCTTAGTTAAGATAAGGATCAAGTTTGTTTGTCTTCTAATCGCTCACGTTTTACTGTCGTTGTCCTACTTTCACGGTTAACATTGAGACATTCTCTTACTACTATTAGTTGAAATTATGTATTTTCTTTGTGTGAAAATAAATAGATTAGTTTAAACATGTCGAGTGTTTCTTCCCTTTCCCCCCACATACCTAAGTGCCCGCGAGAGAGGTGTGAACCTACTACAAAGTTGTGGAACATTCCTTAAATTTTCCGTAGGTGGCATGTTTTTTTTTTTTTTTTTGTTTTTTTTAACGATTTTTTGCACGGTTTTCTCAGAAACGTATCTACTATGTAAAAAAATGCGTTGTATGCATATATCATGCTGAGATTTACTTTTATAGTAGCTTTTAAGTTGGAAATTTTCAAATTGGTTTGTTAGATGAAAATAATTATTTACTTCTTAGTCCAGATTTTTAGCTTAGTTATCTGTATTTATTTAAGTTGATTAGGTCTTGATTCAGTTTTTAATTAAATAATAACGATATACAAGTTTAATATATTCCACTGCCTTGCAAGAATTCCAGATGTTAATTTAAAATCAAGCGCAGGAAATTTTTTTAGGTTATGGGAATAAGTATATTGATAGTGATTTATGTCAGTTTAAGTTTAGAATTTGAAGAGGATTAATTGATTTAAATAAGCATTAATTTCTGTATGTTATCTAATGAAACGGCTGTAAGAAAACTTTATTAAAAATACAAAAATAATAATAATAATAATTTAATTTTGAATAACTTTTAACCATGTAACTAAAAGTTACCTTACACAACCACAAGAATTAATATATTCTACGAAAACTTCAAAATCGAACAGCTATCAAATCGATAACAGGAGAATGCACATATCAAGCCATAAATATAAACATATATAACAACTTTTCGTATTAAAATCAGTATGCGAGTTGATATTTGAAATTTATTATAAGTTTAAATGGAGCTATAAATTGAATATAGTGTTATGTTTTTGTAAATAAATATATCAATAAGATCACAAAACTGAAAGAAGTTGCTTAGAAAGTATTTCCATACAGACGTATTTGATGACCGCGCCAGCTGCATGAAGCATTAAAGATACACATTATTTATCTCTCGTCTAGAACTTGGTACGAAATCTGTTGAGTTTTAAAGAATTTATCGAATGCAAGTTTTCTAAGTTTTATAAGTGATTTTATCGGGTAGATACAGATTTCGAATGGATGTTTTTGTTCATAATAATTAAAATTATATCTATAAAGAGTCATATAAAAATTTGCTGTACTTTGATATAAAAAATTTATGCTTGAAAAAATAAAAACTTTTGATAGGTTATATGTGTAGTCTTATTTTATTTTACTCTGTAAAACGTGTGTTTTTTTTTTACATTCTCAAAAAAAATTATTTTTTTCTTTTATTACGAAAGCTAGATGCTTATTTTACGAAAAATATTTCTTTTCAAATGTTTATTTTTTAAAGTTAAAGCGAAAATAAATCTTATTAATATTGCAAAAAGTATAAAAATTATTAAACTAATCAGATTTCGGAATATATTGAATTTAATTAAAATTAGATTTCTTTTCCATTGTTTTGTTAAATTTATTAAAAGAAGGCAGAGACATATTGATTTTGTCAATTCATTCACACTTTTATAGAACATCTCGCATAATAGGTTTTAAAAAAAAGAAAGAAATCTGCTTTAATACTTGAATACCACTGACTTAGCAACTTAAGAAAGTAAAATATGAAGACTATAAATAAATCCAATCCTTTTTGCAAAGTAGATATTTTTAATTCTAAAGAATAATCCATGAAATACCCACCATTAGAGATAAAACTGTACAAATTACATTAAATAATTTCAGATCATATAGAAATGATACTAATAATATAGTTTATTCGTGCAAAAAACAAGATATCTCGTACCTTTTATTACCGCATTTAAAAAAATAATCATATCGAAAACAGTAAACATATACTCTCAGCAGTGCATATAATTAAAAGCTAAATAGTAATTATTATTTATTTTCATTTTAAGTATTAAATATTATATTAGACCCTTTATACAAATAAATGAAAGAAAAAAGAATTAAAAATAATTTACAAGCGAAAGAGTTAATTTTGAATCTTAAATGTGAATTTTTAAATAGTAGCATATATAAGTATTTTACAGAAGCTCACGCTACAGTTACTTTTGTTTTTATTTGAACATATAAAAGAAACATTATCACAAATGCAAAGCTTAAAAATTTATAAAACTTACAAAAGCACAACTTGTTGCATCGGACGTGCTTTAAAATTTATTGATAAGAGAAAAGGAAAACAAGTATTGGAATCAGTTCGCAATACTTAAGAAAAAATAAATAAATTTACAATTTACTATTCGATGCAAGAAGTCAATTCCTAACACGACAAACTTCGATTAATAGTTGTCGGTGTATTTTTTTCTCCTCCTTTACAAAATTATCTCATACCAAAAGCAGGAAGCTTAATATAGACTCAAATTATATACAATAATTAACTTTAATACGCAAAAGAAAAATCCTGAAACGATTCCAAATAATAATTTTAGAAACTATCTCATTTTTTTCAAAAGAAAAAAAAATCGGCAATTTTATACACTGACCATATATATACATGATAACAAAACTATGGAAGAATCGAGAATGTTTGAATTCCGCATCAAATATATTTGCGAAGATCTAGATAAATCCATTGTTACAAAATATTTAATCTATACAATTAAATACAAGACTGACTCTCCAAATAAAACAAACATGATTCTAAACACGACGAAATTTTAGAATTATTTTTATGTTCCTACTTTTAAAAATATTTCGTTTCGTACGTTATTCGGGTAAAAATTGCATAAAATAGTCACAGTTTCAATTAGATAATCGATAAATTACTTTGCTTAATTAGAATGCTAATGAATTCTATTGTTTCTTGGATAGAAGCAATAAAAGGTAATTGGGTAAATTTCTTTTTTAGAAAAAAAAAGTTAAATTTCTTCGTGAAAGGAATATAATTCTATTTAACGAGCTGTTAGATAGATGTGTATAACATTAGCGAAATAACACTGGAAACACTTCTAAAACACGAATTAAATGTAAAAGGTTTCCTTTTTCTATTGCATCTTTAATTTTTTTTCCTATAGATTACCTACGTATGATTTTAAATTAAGGAATTTATCTTATCTTATTTTAGGGACATAATTTTAATTATTAAAAATGATATTGAACATCATCAGTTTGTTATAACGCTGTTGAATTAAAATTAAAAAAATAATGCACCAAATGCATATTAACTTATTTTTCATACTAACTATAAATAATAACAAAATTTTCCTAGAGACAATAAAATATTATGTACGCGAATTAAATACATTCGAATCTTAATCACAAAATAAATACTTGGAACTTAAAATATAAAAAAGGAGTATGTAAGCTAAGTTATTTTAAAACAATAATTAAATAATTTTTTAAGTTTTTTACAATATAGCAATTTTACAAAAAAATATTATATTATATTAAATTTAGAGAGGTATAAAAAATTTTTCGTTCAACACATACGAATCTTCAGTAAGATTAATATTGAATATCTAATTAAAATATATGTACTATTCCACTTAAAATAAATAACTTAGTACGTATATTAAATATTTATTATTTTTTAAAAAAATCATTTAATAAATTTCATTTAAGTTTCGATTTCAAAAAGACATGTCACAGTTATCCGATGGGTTTCAATGATTCTCCACCCTGAAATATTTCTATCCTGGGTACATTTGATAATAAATAAATAAAACTGCATTAGATAAAACAAATCCAAAAAAGGCAAAGTTTTTTAAAATGTAATCAATATTCAAACATTTAAGAAGAAAACAAAAGTATTATCAAAGAATCTACAGAGAAAAAAAAATTAAAATATTCACCCTACCTGTTATTTCTTGCACCACTGCAAAAGCCGAACTAAACAAATAAATTCCAATCGCAGCAGCTAGAACTGAAGTAGCCTTTTGGAACCACATTTTTCGAGGCATTCCAATAACTTTATTTTTCTTCTAAGTATTCACAAAAAAAACAATTATAATTCCTCTTATCGGATTGGCAAAGTCTTGAATCACACAATCCAAGCGAAATCCATTAGCAGAACACAATCCGCAGATCACATCACTTTAAAATAAAAACATTCTAAACTTTACAAATATTTATTTTTAATTAATTTGTTTCCAGAACGGGAAATATTCGAACGGAGAAAATGTTCGATTCACCGAACCGATCTTTCCGAAGCGCAAACGGTTGCACTCAATAGTGTAAACTTTTCCGATTTTGCTTGTTGTGGCTCACACTCTAGAACAGGGCAGAACTGTGACGGGCGCCCCATGCACTATACCGCGTATGTCCACATATGACCCCGACGGAAGAACCGATCTTTCTGCTACGCCACTGCTTCGGAACTATTAGCGCCTAGATGGCGGGGTTGGCAGGCTTGGCGTGTTATCGATGACGTCCGAAATTCGCCAAATGGTTTAAATGTGGTGCGGCGGAATATTGTTATTACAAAGAATTTTATTTGGTTTTCAATGTATTCCGAGTTGAAATAGGAAGTTTAAAAAAAAACTGGTTTTCAGTTGCAAAAATTAATTATATATAAAGATTCTAATTTAAATATGGTTACTAGATGTTAGTTTTGAAATCTAATTTTACACACAACTCTTTATTCAAATACTCAAAATTTTAAAGCTACAGTTCATTTAAGTAAGATTTAAAAGGATAAAAAAAACTACTTCAATTGTTAAAAAATAAAATACATAGATAATTGGAAATTTGAGTTGGTTTATTTTAAATCAGTTTTTAAATTATTCTTCGTAAAGTAATTTATGCGATTAATTTTTTTATTTAATCCAATTTATACTACCTAATAATTTTCGATCTTTTTTTCGGTATACGTTACTAATAATGGTATTGACATGGATAGAGGCGATATATTACTATACTTAGCTATAATTATATATGACATATTTTAATTAATTTAGAAAAAAGTAATTAATACTTTCAAAGGTTGCAACAAAAAATCACACTTTCTGTTTTATCTATTTACTTTTGTAGATATATGTACACTTCTAAATTGGTTTTCTTTTCTTTGTTTTTAAGTAGTAGTTTCACTGCATGTGTTTTAAAAGTATCTGAGACAAAACCTTAAGGTACCCGATAACTTTCAGAACCATGATTTTGCAAAAGCGTATATATGGATAATATTCATGATATTTAGTGTCACTTAGATAAGAAAATGTATATAAAATTGTTTTAAGAATAGTATTACAATAAAAAAATATTTAAGTACAATATTTTGACAAAAAATGAACATAGAATGACTCATTTTCAAAATATTCTTTTTTTGTGAAAAATACTTCTATTATAATGATATTTTGCCTGTATATAAGCTCAGACCTGCTGTACAAAAGCTCAACTAGAAATTTGAAATATATAACTTAGAAGTGGTTTTATTCATATTTCACGACAACATAGGGGAGAAATTTTAAGAAAAAAAACACCGATAAATATTTTAAATGGTTGTAACTCTGAAAATAATGTGATTTTTTCAAAACACATAGTTGAGCTTCTACACAGAGGTCTGAGCTATATACAGGCAAAATATTATTATAATAGAAGCATTTTTTATAAAAGGAGACCATTTTGAAAAAAAGTTATTCAAAGTTAATATTTTGCCAAAATATTGTATTTAAGTAATTTTTTTTTGTCAAAATGTGTCCTTAAAATAATTGTATACATGTATTCTAATCTAAGTGACACTAAAAATCATGAAAATTATCCATTGATGCACTTTTTTAAAATCACGGTTCCGAACGTAGTCGGATATTTTAATTATCTACAAAACCTTAAAATTTTCAACAAAATCAGATTAGAAAAGTACCTTTAAAATGTTTTATCATATTTTTTATATCTAGCAATTGAGTTTTTGTTATTAAAAAATAATAACAATAATAATTAGTCAGCGTGCATGATGACTTAGTTAACTCCTTCACCTATTACACCTGGTTCTAAATAATTCATTAAAAATGTGTCTAAAGTTCGATATCATTAACTATTAAAATAATTTTAAAACAGTTTCCACAGCATACATAAACTTATGTAAAGTAACTATGGCATTTTGTTCGAATACAGAAATGAAAAATTAATTTTTATTTACTTAAATTTTACATAAATTTGACAGAGACATTGAATTTATTCACTTATCTGAATTCTCATAATAATGATAAAAAATACCTTAATATTATTTTTTATTTTAATAAAGTGCCCACTGCTACAGTAGTTTTCACAAAAGTTTTTAAAAAATTCACAAATTGTTTTTCTTAACTCAATTCAAAACGTTGTAAATCAGCGTTTCTCAAACAGGGGGTGTGATAATTCTCTGAGGGGAGTCCGAGCACATTGAAAAGTTTTAAACCAATTATTATTTAAAAAAAAATATTAATTAACTGAGAGTAAATAAACAAAATACATCCTGACATAATAAAAAATAAAAATAACATTTGCACGGATATAATACACTTATAAATGTATCAGTACTGCGCAATGTATTTAATAATTAATATAGCAATACTAAGTTAACAAAAAGTTTAATATTACCAGTGACCCCATGGACTTGTCATATATAAAACTATATACAAAAATTAACAATTATCTTGATAATTTGTACGATTTATAAATAATCGCTTTACTGCCGATTGAAAATTACGCGATTCTCTCCCCAAAGCCTCCGTTTTTCACTTAGTCACGTATATGTGATGCTTTTTTTAAGGGGGGGGGCAGAAAAGGGATAATTATATAGGGAAATCCTCTGATATAAGTAAGTCCTTCTGAAACACTGTCAAGGTTCTTTTATGGCATTCCAAAGCCTTCTGAATAACTTCATGGATAGCAGTGCACAGAAAAGATCGTTCTTTGGAAAAACGTATATATAAATCCTGGGCATTTAATGCACTGGTTGAGCGAGATGTATATATATATATGCTGGTGACACTTAAGAGGCTAAAATAGCATTGTAGCTTTAACGTCAAAGCATAGTATTATTGAATTCAATGCATTGTTATTTGTAAGGAGGGTGCGGTGAATATTATGATTGAATATTAGGTCGCAAATATTGAAAGTTCGAGAATTACTTTTATAAATAATAAGTAGGAAATGTATACATTTACCTCGCATAACTCGTCAAACAATTATACATAAAGAAAAATTATAAAAATAACTAATTCTTTCTTTCTTACTTACTTCAGTGTGTGCAGCAAAAATTACTGCTTCAATTTAATATAACGATGAAGAAATTACCACATATATAATGTTTCTTGTTATATATATCTTATCTTGTTATACATATCCACATATATCTCATTTCTTAAAAATAGCGAAAAAAACCATTTTCAACCAGTTAACTGTGATTGACGAATAAACTCGTCGTGGAGAAGTTGCAGGATTTTGTGGCATCACGAGTATATTCGTCATTCGTAAAAAGAAGTGGCCATTGACTATTCAAATTGTAATTTTTGGGAAAAAAAGTACATATTCTCAAATTTTAAGGTGCTAAGAATATTTTTAGGCCAGGCCGAAGTAAGCCAAATAGTAAATCAAAAATATGAAACATTTCAGAGGAACTCATGCGTCCTCGTACGCAACGGTTGAAACAGTGTTTAAGTTTGCATAATGAATTTATTTATGTGTGATGATAATGTTTCTTAGATCTTAGCCTAAAAAGGGCAAAAGTCGGTAAGTTGATTTATAATACGATTTCTTCAGGTTTGATCAGCCACGAGAAATGAGAACAATAATAAGAACAACAATGAGAACAACCTCATTTTCTCAACGTGGGTGATAGCGCCCCCTTGTGGGCATTGGAGGCTTTCAGGGGGGAGTTAAAAAAACCAGAGAAAATTAGGGGGTATTGTGATGGCACGGAGGGACGTGGGTAGATTAACCAAATACAGTTAAAAAGTACAAAAACACGCTGATTATGCACTAACAAAAGTAATTTTCAATATTGGTTACTTTATGTTATGTGTATTTAAATCATTTCTATCACATGTACGAAAATTAGCATACTTCGGTAGTTTGGGAAATGGATGAAAAACGTAGATTATGTATATATTACCGTCGGACCTACATTAAATTGAATGATACAGTAAATTTTAAATTTTAGATATTAAATTAAAACTTTTCACACACACACACATCTCGTTCAATGTCACATGAAATATTTTCTTATATATAATACAGGTAAAGGAAGGGAGCGGTATCGAAATATTCACTTGAAAGGGGGCATCAGTTCAAAAATGGTTGGGAACCTATGGCTTAAATGTATTTTATATCTGTTTAATTTAGCTTTAAATGTATTTAATTTTTCTTGTATTTTTCGAGTAATATGAATGTAATAAATGTTAATGTTAAACCAAGTAATTACCGTAAAATCCGGCGTATAACGCACACCTATACTTTCAAGCTGATTTTTTTCAATTTTTGGGTAAATTCTCCGTATAGCGCGCGAACCCCCTTTTTTATGAAGAAATCTGAAATATTTGTATACATTGCTTTTATGTTTCAGTCATTTATTCGAGGTATTATCCCAGACTTCTAAAAAAAATAGTATACTTCTAGAACTGCAACTTGTAGTAACTGGTGCTGATGGATGAATGAAGGCATATGAACTTGGATATGATATTACTCTTTCAACGAAAACTTCGTTGGGAGTAGTGTATTTAGTTCTATTTGTCAGAGAAACAATTTATGTCTATATTTTTAAGTTCAAATTAGTAGACTTTTATCCTGGTGTATTTGCCAATGAAAAAAAATCAGATGATGGATTTAATGAATAGCCTTCGAACCGTAAAACCAGCTAGGGAAATAAAAATATAATAACGGAGTGAGCGGAATAAGGATGTTCAATATTTTCACCTTCTGAAATGGATGTAAATTTATTTCATTTTTAATATTTAATATATTTTAATCAATGTGCAATAATTAACACCATAAACTAGTTTAGTTCAAAAGGCAAGTCGTTTATTTTAAATAAACAGTGTTTCAAAACATGTAGCAGTAATTTTTTTTTTACGCTCATCTCTTTTGTTATTTTTAAAGCCATCGTTTTTATACCCGGCGTATAACGCGCACTCTGAAGTTTCAATCTTAATTTTTAGGTTCAAAGTGCGCGTTATACACCGGATTTTACGGTAAGTATTTGTTATAAAATTGGCAATTTTATAAAATGAACCCATATTTTGATCTAATATTTTAGCAGCTACACTTGTCATTGACGAATATACCCGTTAATCACTCGATTTTTGTGATACACACATTTGAGCACTCTGAAACGGGTCGCCACTATTAATTGGTTAATAGACATTAACATTCCAAAATCTTCCATCACGTATGAGAACCCTCATGCTGCTTCTGATTGCGAAGTTTATAAAATGTGGCGGTGTGATATCTATATGAACTAGTACCAACATCAAGCGAAGACGATCGTTTTCACATGATCGGTTAAGTACTCGCGTTCGGAACGGAAGGTACCCAGAACGAACCTTTCTTCCTTCATTGGTGACCCTGGCCGTGCAAAGGAACTGCACCATTCGCACGGCGCAGTCATGGCGTCATCTATCCACCACAACAGCAACCAAGCCGTCAAACATTGACGCAAAGACTTCTCAAAGTCGTCTCACAGAAATGATGCAATTGACACAAATGACGCAATGACCGTCACACAAATGACGCAATCAAACCGTCACACAAATGACGCAATTCTCAAAGCCGTCTCGCACGAATGAAACAACCCACCAAGTGACTCAACTGCTTACTTGCTCGCCACGAATATGGTATCGTTTGTTCGCCTATTCGCCGAAACACTGGCAGGGGAGTGTGTGGCGGTGTGATATCTATATGAACTAGTACCAACATCACGCGAAGACGATCGTTTTCGCGTGATGGGTTAAGTACTCGCGTTCGGAACGGAGGTACCCAGAACGAACCTTCCTTCCTTCAAAAACAATGAATCAATCGATCGTGTAAAATTGTATAATAATGAGTGAACTACCATATCCCCCTTTTAAATACAATATTTAAAAGAAATTTAGAATATACATACAAAAATGTATTCAATACTTATTTGCTCCTCCCA
>BMAV01026974.1:152298-168498 GCA_019973955.1 Trichonephila inaurata madagascariensis
AAAATCTCCATATCTCTATTATTTTTAAAAGAAAGTTGTCGCAAGTGGTTGGGTACCTTAATGTGCCTTAGCCCCCTTACATGGTGGGGCTAAACTCGAACTCATTGGTTCATAACCATTATGGTACAATGGTTATCTCACAAGAAAGAAAAAAAAATTCATTTTTATATCAATTTCTTCAATTTTTATGCAATTTTTCAAATTATATTAAATAATAAATCATCTAGAATTTTTGAAATCTTAATCATTTCCATATTTGCTGTCATATGCAGATTTTAAAATAAACTAGGCACTTTTCGAAATGTTTTTACGACATTTTGAGATTTTTTAAAAATGTATTGTCCTCGTTGTGTTGCTCGGAAAATCGAAGATATAATAAAAAGAAACGGGAAATGCACACAGCATATCAATAAATAATAATATAGGTTAAATGAAAAATGCACAACTTAAGTAAGAATAAGACCAAAGACAATAATCAATAACTTAAAAGAAAAGAAATCTGTGTGTTGTTTCTGAAAATTGAAAAGCTTACCACCCAGGAGAAAAAAGGAATTGCAAAATTATCCAATAAAATTTTTAATAGTTGAAAAACTCCCGAAAATAGTGGATAGAGCGCTTTTATGAAAATTTGAAGTATTATTTATATTTTAAATACTTTCCGATATATAGGTAAGAGGGTTATGTTTAAGCCTTAATTATTGACTAGGTGTAAGTTTTTGGTGTTTTGAATACTCACGGAAATTGAAATTTGTGTGCGATCAATGGCTGTAAGTTATTCCCATTGATGGAAAGAAATATAATTTAAATGGTTCCGAAAGCTGGGAATTTTGTTCGCCTGGATCTGAGAACAGAAAAAAATATTTTGACGTGGACTTCAGTATAGAAAAACGTCAGTTACGGTTAATAGTGTGACCTTTGGTATACTATTTTTTAGAAAAAAAAATTAATTCAGCAATAAATATTGGCTTTCTTGAACATGAAATTTTTACTTAAAAAGAAAAAAAAGCGCATTTTTTGGAAAAAGTAAGATTTTATCAGCATAAATTGTGCTTACTCTCTTAAGTGATATAATATGAAATATTAATTCATAAAATTTGCTGTAGGCTCTCACGTGAAATTCTCTTAACAGATATCCGGGTTAATTCATGACATTTTTTTATGTGAGAACTTCATCCTGTAAGGGATTTTTAACTCGTTTCTAAGCCCCCCAGGGAAATCTATTTTAAGAATTATTGATTAATTTAAAAAACTCGAACTAAGAAGCAACTGGTGGCTGCTGTAAACAAGTGGTTACGGTCTTGACCTTGTGGACGGTGTGTCACGGGAAGAAGACTGAAGACCCTCCATGTAGAGGGAGCTGAGGAACGTTAAATCTGTTATAGCTCAAAAGTCCTCCCGTTTGATTGGTGTGTTAATTTGGAGGGAGGAGTGCAAGTTCTTCACTTAGCTGGAGCTCAAAACTACGTGGTTCGTTGCCAATAGCTTTCGTGTTGCCTTATAGTGTGGGACGTTAATATAACTCCAACTCACTTGAGATGTAACCGAGGTATATATTGATTAGGTTTACTGCTTAACTTCTTCAGGACTGGACATTTTTTTTCTGGTAAGCCTATCTCTATTTAAAAATTTATATAAAATCATTACTGTACATACTTAGGCCGAAATACATAGTTAATAATCATTCCAAATTCACCGGTGATCACGGGCTTCAGAATGGGAAAAACGCAATCTCACATATGCTACTGTGTTCTCTGAGGTAATCACATATATGTAATCATGGTCCTGAACGGGTTATAGAGATCTGAAAATAAAAAAAAAAAAAAAAGTGAGAATAAAGATAGTGTAACTGTAAAGAAATGCTTTTTGTGGTTTTATATGTAAATATTAAGTATTTATTGCTGAATTGGAAGTTAGATTATAACTCGTAAATTTGCGTGTGTGTTTGAATTTATACTTGATTTGAAACCTTCTTGGCTGTATTCAAAGCTCCATATAAAATCTTAGTGAATATTTATTATTATTGATTAAGATTAAAGATCGATTTCACTTTCATCAGTTATTTTTCATTAAAATATTAATAAAATAATGCATACATTAGATTAAATAAATTTGTGAAGTTTTACAACAATGTTTCTTGGTTTATCAATAATACGTACTCCGTTCATTTCATTCTTGTGAAGGAATTATAATACGTGCATTTGCAGAAATAGGGAGGGGAGCTACTGGAGGATAGTGTAACATTATTTTAACATATAGATTCTTTTTATCCGAATTCTATAAAGGAAACCTCTTTATGCATATGATAATTTTTGATATCTTCTTAGAACTGAATAAAGAGTTTGCTTCAACTACTGTCATGTCTGTTCTTCATTCGGATGAAATAGTGTCCTTTTCTATCTCAAGTTGGTTCCAAGTCAAAATTACTAAAATTTTGAAAGGAATGATTCGAAGAATCGGTCATAATCCAACTCTGATTTTGTGAGATTATTTAGTACGGTAAATTTAACAACGTACCGTATCACTTTTCCCAATTTTAAAATAGAAACCCATGATTGAAAATTTTCATCAAAACCTAACTTGAATTCAGCTAAAAATAACATACCCATTAAATAAAGAAACAAGAAATATATAAAGCTAAAAAAAAGTTTTTTTTTTTTTCTTTTTATCCTTTACATACTCATTTTTTATTTATTGTTATTCTACTAAGGAAAATCATTTAGTACTTCTGCGATTTCTAAAAAATACTTGAGAATAAAATTCGTTTCACTTGTTAGTAGTTAGTAAAGTTATTAATAAAAATGGAATAAAATAAATTCATGCGTTCATTCTTAATTTATGAGTTATCTCGACATCTTATAGAAGTCTAATAATTCCTCCCTTACCCCTCCTCTCCCATTTTACATGGGAGTGTACATGGTATAGTTCTCATATTACATTTATTATCTTGTTTCTTGAAAAAAAAAGAAAAAAAGAAAAGGCTCTTTTTTTTTTTGTCGCTATTGATGCAGAATTCACTATAAATCCAAATTTAGCCCAACCATTGATTAGAAACATGCATTGATGTAGAAGGGTGCCAGAAACTAGCTGCAGGTTCTCTAACATATGAGAAAGAACCCTGAATGATATCGAGTGTTTCACAATCTAAGCAGGCATGGCACCTGCGAATAGGATTCTGCTCCTTAGACAGTAGCTCTGTGGCTACTTCAAAATAGTGAGTTGAAATTTTGTTCTAACTTCACCATTCCAATGATGCTTTTGTACCTAATTTTATTTTTAAGAATGGGAACGTCTGTACACATAGAGTTAATGTGGCCAACAATTTTTTGGAAAGGTAGAATATTTGCCAATTTATAATTGGCCAGCACCATTTCCATCTTTAAAAAAAATGAAATATATTTTTGATGCTCACTGTACATCCTTTTCGTTTCTCCTTTTTCCTGACCGAAACCTGAAAACAACGTTGCTGAAAGAGCGGAAATTACTGACCCAATGATACACTAACTATCTCATTTACAACACCAAGTTACATTAGAATAGCTTTGAAAACTGACAGAGAAACATATTCTAACTCTTTGATTTGATTTTATCTTTTGTTACTTCTCTTTTAAATTCCATTGATAAGTTGAACGCAGATCCCGCACGTATCAATAATTGTTAACTCTTTCATGCGCTAAACTTTTGACAAAAAAAAATGCATTAGAAGGAAATAGTTACAAATATTTTAGATCGACCTCACAAAACTATAATTATCGTACAAAAGCCGGTATATATTAATAATATTAAACAATTTTTTTAAATAAAGGTAGTCCAAAGATTTAAAATATAGAAGGAATATTTTTTACCACCACGCTTCAAGCAGCATGATAGTTCTGGAAACATGATTTTTTCTTCCCTAGGCACAATGGTAGCTTTAGCTAGTTATTTTAAAGTTGGAGAATACATAAATACACTACTTCATTTTATACTGTTATTCCTCTTATATAATAAAACATTTTCAGTTTTTTCTAATTTGATGTTGTAAGTTTAATTTAAGTTTAGTCCTAATTTACCTAAAATTATTTTTAATTTTTAATGTTCTATTCTATATATTACCTTAAAATCCATCGTATAACGCGCCATTTTAACACAAATAATGCGCTTTAACGGGAAATATACCTAAAAGTTAAAAGTTGCACCTCTAATCTATAAGTGAGCGTTATACGGTGGTGCGCGCTATATACCGGATTTTACGGTATTTTATTTTACCTAGTTTTTATTTAGTCAACATATATAATAAGTGTATTAGTTGTATTTTTTATTTCCTGAACACGAGCTATAGCTCATTCAGGACATTTAAATAATTTTGTATGTACTATTGTTTAATAAATATTACTATATTATTTTCAAAAAATCTAGCTTGCAACAAATCTATCTGGCACAATAAACATATCCATTATTTCGTAAAAATGCGCGGAATGCATTTTATATTTATTAAGAAAATGGCCTTCAATAGCGTGGTGGTACATTTTTTGGACTCATATTTTCATACTAGCAATGCACATGTGATTTACTAATAACTGTAATATTGACTTATTTAGTCGCATAACATATTTACATACCTTATTTGTATCAAATATGACATGAATCACTTTCATTTACACTTAAAAATACGCAACATATTAACTTCCAAAAAATACAACTCAACAGTCTCACAGCTGATCAAAGAGTGAACTACTGCATAAACCCATTGCACACAATTAGCATCTGATATGTGTTTGAAACTTGAGTAACTGCTATGAGTTGACCTCCGTGGGGATTCAGAAAATGTACCATCTAGCATCATTTTCTGAGGCATTCAAACAAGGGGTACGTTTTATCTATCACCACACACACAAAAAACGAATAAAAATTGGTGGTACAGCATATGTACCACAAAGCATGAAATAGTTAAATAGTACTTTTTGCCATATATCTTACTCTGCGTAAGTACCTAATTTCATTAAAATGTGCCCTGTGCTTCTGAGAGTAATTAACTAAAACAAAAAAAAATAACAATTTTAATAAAATTACCTTTATTACATCATTAACATGAAATCCCTTTTTAGAGCTTTTTAACGTTTGGTTTATTTAATAATGTATTGCGATTATTACTTGACTGTCTTAAAAATTACCATTGGACTTAAAGCATTTAAAAAAAGTATGATTTGTATGAAGAAAATTTTAAAAATTCTAATAAAAAATTAACGCAGATATTTTTGCATATCATAAACTGTTACTTTTTTAATTCGAGGAAAAATGTTTTATCGGAATTCTTCTCGCCTTGATATTCTATATAAAAATAAATTCTATTTGATTATTTTACCTACAAAATGCTATTTCTAATAAAAATTTAGAGTTATAATCCAAATTAAATTTATTATACAAAATATACTAATTTTTAACGCAAGATATCAAAAGTTAGATTGCTATACTAAATGATTATGAACAAAATGCGTAGGAAAAGGAATGAAAATTTAAAATAGTTGTAATTTCTAACTAGGTAAAATGAATTAAATTTAGAATAATTGCAATTTTTTGCAAGGCAAAGTGAAAATAAATTTAGAGTAGTTGCAATTTCTAACAAGGTAAAATGAATTAAAATTTAGAATATTTGCAATCTCTAAAAGGTAAGAAGAATTAAAATTTAGAGTAGTTGTAATTTCAAGCGATGTAAACTAAATTTTCAATAAAATGACACAAATGAATTAAGAACTGCTGTTAAATGCAACTGTGTAAATTCTACGAAGAATCAGATTATATAGTTATGTTTATATTGGAGAAAACTTATTTCCAAATAATATCTTAAAAGGAATGGAAATCCTTAAATAAAAAAAGAAAGACAATTCAGTTAAATTATTCTATGATATTTTTCTCTTAGGGCACTGTAAAACAGAGAGGCAGAGGAAAAACAAAAACTTCCCGAAGATCCGAAAGCATTTTAGAAACAATTTAAATGATTTCTTGGTTAAAAAGGAAATAAAATGTTTTGTTTCTGCCAACAGTGGTATTTTGTGAGATTTATAGCTTCAATAAAACGATTTTCTAGTGAAATAGATTTAGCCTAATCACTATTTGAATGAATACTAAGAATCTTTCAGCTTGATATATATTTGTATTTAAAGCAAAATAAATTTTATTTGCGAAATTTTTGTCTTGTTATAAAAATAAAGGCTCGCTTCAAGTATCGCCTATAAGATTATTACAATCCGAAGGGAATATTTTAACTTTGTGAATCCGAAAATTTTCTTTATATTTCGGTCTTCATCAAGTGCGATGTTGTATTTAGCATTATAATTTCCTGATAATCACAATTAATCTAGAATGAAAGGGAAACTCAATTTCAAAGAATGATTATTTCACTCGAATTTTTTATGTGTGTGAAGATATTCTAAACTAAAAAAAAAAGAAACGAGTCTTACAGTAGTCGCATATAATGTGTAACATCTGGCATGTTATCGTGGTAAATACGCAATATTAATTTTTTTTCCTGAAAAAATTATGAAAAAAAAATCGGGTATGATTGGAAATAATTTTCTATTGAATAATTATATCTTAAATGAAAATTGTATTTAATTAACAACATGAGTAATGCAATATTTTATCAAAAATAATTATTCTTGTTCAATTTGGAGAAGAGCGGAGACAATAGACTTAAGATAACTAAAATATGACACATATACTTGTGATTTCAAAGTATTTAAAAACCGTTGAAAAACAGTTTCAATAACAGTACCACTGTTAGCAGTCGAAACATTTTGATTTGTGTTCATTTTGAGACTAAGTTCAACATTCATAAAAGCTATGAGTGACTCAGCTTTTGTCAAACTGAAGTTAAAGTTAAAATCACCACTCAAAATCAGGGGAAGCGAGTGATAATTTTTTTAAAAGAGCAGAACCACCTTCGTTATATGGTAAAATTACAAAATGCAGGGAAGCTTTAATTTTTTTTAATCGTTTGATTCGAAGAAATGCATACGACCACCGAAATCACTGTTTGTCCATTTTCAAATAAGCATTCTTCCACACTTATGTCTCCCAATATCGTGAATAACAGATTTAGAGTCAAGCGCTCGAGTGCTTGATGGTTACTGGACTTTAACCGCCATGCGAGGGTAGCGAAAAGACACAGCAACGCATTCTTATTGTTCAAATCAAGTAGCGCGTACTTACGTCACATCCTGTTACACACATCCGTCCCTTTATACGAAATCACTCCGACAAAATCCAGCAACCGAGAGGGAAGATGTTACACATCAATAATGATGCTTCCCTAGAAATTAAATGTGCTAAACCTCAATAATTAAATCATTTCTTATTGGAATAAAATGCACCTCTCTAATAACGATATATATATATATATATATATATATCGTTATTATATTATACATATATATCTATTATACATATATAATATATATAATAGTTCAAGATCAGAAATTAAGAGAAATTATGTGCAAAGGCACTGGTTATCGACTAACTATTTCAAATAGCAATTTAAATGTGAGAAAACAGCTATCAGAAGATATTAATAAATTTATTCTAAATGTTGCAAATAAATATAATTTACCTACTCAGGCCTTTAAAGAATATGGGTTTCATGTCCTAAGGGTCTTAATGAATTTGAATTTGAATTTTAGAACAAAAAATGATATTTCTTATAGAGAATATAAAAGACCAATAGAAAATTTACAAAAACACTTTGCGATAGTTTATGTTGATAAAGTCCCAGGAAATTATGCAATAATGTGTAAATATTACTATAGTAAATTATAATAAATGATCATATAAAAAATAACAATGCATATGAAGTCTGTAAATTTAGTATGAAAGAAATTAACAATAGATTATTGGCATTTTGTAAACAATTAAATATTTCTAGCAATAAAATTAAATATCCCCATATATTTTTGACTCCTAAATTTCATAAAAAACCAGTCAAATTCCGCAGTGTAACAAATGGGTTCAATACATATATATCCAAATCGGGAAGAATTTTACAGACCATATTACAAGATACAATAGACAAATTTAAAGATACTTGTATTATAAAAAACAGCCATGATGTTATAAAGAAGGTTGAGCAACAAGAGGTATTTTCAGTGCATGGATTTGATTTCGAATATTTATTTAATTCCATCAAAATAGAAGATATAATTCAGGTACTTTCAGATGCATGAGAAATATGGTTTGAATGATTACATTAGTTTTGAAAAGTTCAATACACTAATTCGTTTTGTAATACAGGAGAATTTTATTATTTTTGATAACAAACTCTACAAACAAATCAAAGGATTGCCTCCGGGTGGTCCAGCTAGTAACAGTCTCGCTAACCTGTATTTACACCACTATGAATCTAATCGAAGAAATGAACCATCTTGCATCTTATTAAGATACATAGATGATTTAATTGTTATAGGTCGCGACATTGAATTTAAACCAAACATTAATTTTTATCCGGAATACCTAAAATTAATACAGACAAATTTTAACTCCAGCAAAGTTGAATTTTTAGACTTAGATTTAAATATTATTGACAACAAATTATATAGCAATATCTATGATAAAAGGGAAGCATTTAACTTCAATGTCATAAAGATACCGAACTTCAATAGCTGCTTACATATTTCAATATTTAGAAATATAATTTTAAATTTTTGGATGAGAAATAATAATTTAACTACACACAATATTGATAAATTCAAGAACATCCAGAAATTTATATTTTGTTGCATACAGAATGATTATCCCATCAACTTCTTGAGAAAATACATAGATCAAAAATATTTCTTAAAAATATTTTTAAACTCATAAATGCACAAATCCACCACACAACATTAAGTCCACAAAGTCAGCTTGTTAGTGGTCCAGCTGTGAAGAAATTGTGCATTCCACACACAGAATACATTATAGTATACACATAGACCAATATTTACACGACTACACTTTAAAATTATTTATCCAATCAAACGTTTATGACGAATCAAGCAACTTTTTTGCATACAATCTGATTTGCATCTAATACCAAATGATTGAACTCTGTGTGAGATTATGAATCATTTGGATTGACATGGCATTAGTGGGTGTTGTGAGCAAAATATAGGAGAGGTAATTGTTGTATTAAATATGAGAGAAAAATCGTTCAGAGTTTGTGAATTGAATTATTGATAGAATGCTTTTTGGTGAGTTTTTAATGATTTACGCTATTCATTTGTGAAAATAATTGGTTTTTAATTTGATCTTTCGGATTTTAGACATTTTTCTACCTAAGGATGAGTGCGTCATCTTTGGTGTTTGAGGGTTCACTTGTATTATGCAATTAATTGTTTTAGAATTTTAATATTTTAATATAATATCTTTTTCAGAATGTGATGGCGAATAGTTTAATTTTTCAAGTTTAATGTTTTAATTTTAACTATTTAATTTTTAACTTTTAAATTTTTAATTTTTAAATTTTGAGAATTGGATATTTTAAGATTAATTTACCAAGTTGCAATAGGGGGAAGGTTGGTGCCATCAAACTAGTTTAACCCCACTTATCGGTCCTAAGTCCGAGGTTGCACTTGGATATTTTATATATTTTTATTTTATAAAATTTTTTTAATTTTGTTTGAAAACGTTAGAATTTTGTCTTTCTACATCCGCCATTGATATTCTGAAATGGGATTTTTATGTTATAGGATTCATTTAGTTTCGATTTTTTTTTTCTTATATTGATTCATGTGTTGTGATTGAATTATATATATTTAAATATATATATATATATATATATATATATATATATGTGTAATTCAAATAATATATACAAATAGTTATAAACCTAAGTATAACCAGTCTAGACCTCAAGAAATATTAGCCACATTAGTACAATAGCAAACTCTTGGCCTTGGGAGCCAAGATTGCAGGATTAAATAAAGTTTTGTGACTAGTCAACCTTCACTCGTAATTTGCCTATACAGTGGACCATAGGGAAAGGAAGAAATAATAAGAGAAATGTAATTATATTATAAACAAAATACACAATACTCTTAATACACGATAAAACTTAATAGAATACGATTACTTACTAGTATAGCGCTCAAATCTATATACATATAAAGAAGAAAAACGACTCACTCACTGACTCACATGATTAATCACTATATCTCCGGAATTACTATATCTACATACTTGAAATTTGGTAGGCAGGTTACTTTCATGCAGTAGATATCAGCTAAGAACTGATTTTGCAAAGATCAAACCCCAAAGGGCATTACAGGGGTTTAAGGGGCGTTATACATAATTAGTTTCATTATTAAACTATTACATGTACTGTCCTGAAACTTGGTATGCAGATTCCTTTCATGAAAAGTAGAGATCTACAAAATAAGTTTTACGAAATTCGACCTCCAAAGGGCGTTATTTATAATTATTTCCATTTTTAAACTATTAGACGTGCATTCTTGAAACGTGGTAAGTGGATTCCTTTCATAGAGTAGAGATTCGCTACAAAATGGGTTTTGTGAAAATCAAATCCCAAGTGGCGCTGCGGGGGCCTAAGGGGCGTTATACATAATTATTTCCTTTTTTAAACTATTAGACTTACAGTCTTGAAATTTGTTAAGTGGATTCCCCTTTCATAGAGTAGAGATCTGCTAGAAATTGAGTTTTGTCAAAATAGAATCCCAAGTGGCGTTGCGGGACTCAAGAGGCGTTATAGATAATGAGTCCCGTTTTTAAATTATTTGACCGACAGATTTGAAATTCCGTAAGTGGAGATTCCTTTTGTGGAGTAGAATTCCGCTACAAAATGGGTTTTGTGAAAATTGCCCCCCAAGTGGCGCTGCGGAGAATTAAGAGGTGTTATAGGTAATTATCTTCTTTTTTAAACTATTAGACGTAAAATCTTGAAATTGAGTAGTCAGATTCCAGTTATTTAGTAGAGATCCGCTATAAGATGGGTTTTGTGATTTTACTTCCTAAGTGGCGTTGCGGGGGCTTAAGGAGCGTTATAGATAATTATTTCCATTTTTAAACTATTAGACGTACAGTCTTGAAATTTGATAAGCAGATTCCTTTCATGGAGTAGAGATCCGCTACAAAATAGGTTTGGAGAAAATTAACCCCCAAGGGGCGTAATAGATAAATATTTCCGTTTTTCATCTATTAGACCCATCAGCTCGAAAATTAGAAGGTATGCTCCTTTCATGGAATAGATTTCCTCTAACAAAGAGTTTTGTGAAAACCGACCCCCAAGGGAGTGGGGTTGCGAGGGGTTAAGGAGAGTTATAGAAAAACTCCTGTTTTTGAATTTAACCCATTTACTTGAAATTTGTTGAGTACGTTTCTTTAGTTGAATAGAGTTCCACTGAGAATGGAATTTACAGAAATCAACTCCAGTGGGAAGCGGAGGAGTTATTGGGGCATATTGATAGAAAAAATCCCCGTTTTTGAACTACTAGGGCAGTAAAAATAAAATTTGGTTTCCATGTTTTTTTTTTGTTTTTTTTTTTTTAATTGAAATCCGATAAAAATGCTCTCAACTCGTATTGATGATAAAAATTCCGTTTTTGCTCTATAAGATTTAGACTTGAAATTTAGCACGCATGTTTGGTTTATAGAGTAGAGATCCATTGAAAGTTGCTTTGGCGGAAATCTAGCTGATTATTGGGTTTAGTGAGCGGAAAAAATCTTTCTACTTCTATTTTAGATATTAATAGAAATTAGAAATTATAATTGCTGTCCTTTTTATATCAAGAGGCGAGAGTTACAGCTATAAATATATTTTTCAATACAATCGAATTCTTAATGCTAGATCTCAACAATTCATATATATGTAAACATTATATATTTTTACAGCATCGTGAAATACCCAGTGAAGTGGGGGATAACGATTAGTCTTTGCAATAAAACTAGAAGGTAAAACTTAATTCGTGAGCACAGCATCAGGTTAACATTTCCCGCCAAATACAAAGGAGTATTAGCAGTGTACCGCATATAAGTAAAATTAGTAAATTACGGTAAAATATAACGGTAAGTCTATATATATACATTTAAAAAATTTAAATACTGATTTAAAATTTATTGAAAAATAAAAGGACTTCATAAACATACACAATGATACTAATTATAACACAATAATACAGTATTATTAATTTTTGAAACATGTAGAATCATCTTTTGATTAACTGTATAACTATTTAAAAAACACCACTTAATGCAAATATTATTACATTTTGTCTTATCAAGGAGAACTATCAGAAATAAAACTGTAAAGAAAATTAGCAAGATATCCATGTTCAATACAATGTTTAATAAAGTTGAAATTTAAAAATATATTAGATTTTTCGTAAACCAAAATATTATTACGATAAATATAGTTAAAAATAATATTTCTATGTATAGGTATTGATAAATTAGAATTTCAATATGGCACTTTGAGAATGTTAAAATTAAAAGCATCTCTGTTATCATAAATATTACTATGTAATTCATAATCATTAATATACAATTATACATCCAAGTAATTAGTTTTAACTGAATTATGATTAATTTTAATTAAGTTTAAGTATTCAGGATAATAGTTAATATTGGAGTTAAAATTATTATTTTTACCAAAAACAATCAGATAATCTATATATCTAAAAATATAATATTCATTATTAATCATATATTTATATTCATAAAAGTGTAAATATAAATTAGCCAAATTATTGCTAGCCGGGCAACCTTGAGGCAAACTTTTAGTTTGCTTATACGAAGAAACCATTAAAAAAATTTAATGTAATTTATTTTTAAGATTATGAGAGTTTTAAATTTGTGTAAATTAATAATAAGATTATAATTTTTGTGATTTCCTAAAATAACTTTAATATTTCACTGCAGATTTTTTGACAAAATTATGTATATCTTTATTAATTTGTTTTTAACAGTATTGTTGTTATTAGAAGTAATTAATCTAAAACTAGTTCCTTTACTCATGATATTTTTTTTAAAAATTTTGTCCTTGATTATATTTAAGTTGCCTATAACTAAATGTTTATTATAATCATCAATAAAATCATGATAGTCTTCACATTTACAATCGTCTATGTGGAAAGAATGCTAACTATCGTGTGTAGCATGTTTGTGTGTGTGTGCGTGTGTATAATGTGCATGCGTGATTATGCTTATGCATGCGTACGTGTG
Source organism: Trichonephila inaurata madagascariensis (assembly GCA_019973955.1). Lineage (NCBI taxonomy): Eukaryota > Metazoa > Arthropoda > Arachnida > Araneae > Nephilidae > Trichonephila > Trichonephila inaurata. The sequence goes on from BMAV01026974.1 coordinate 165,481, forward strand.
TTTCTGTGTATTCTGAGAATTTTCTGAAGGATGTAGTAGTTAAGCAGCTATTACTGGCAAAGGAATTTAAGCAAAAATGTTTCTTAAATAGCATAAAGAAACTCTCTACATTCTCTACATATGTTATAGAAATTACTCAAGTAATTTAAAAAATAGTTAATGTCAATAGTTAACTTTAACGATATGCGGACTCTAAAACTAAAATAAGTGTCATGATTTGACGAGGCAAAATTTAAAAAAAAAAATGTAAATTTTCTTTACGTACACTATTTAACATTGTTTATTTAATGATATAAGCAATGTAAATTTAAATATGTATACCAGTGTTTTAATTATATTAATCTTAAGCACAATAAGCTCAAATAAAACACTAAAAATTCCGTTGGTGTGTGTGTTACAGAATGACATTAAATTTACTTAGATATTAATTTTAGCAGGTTTCGAAAATATAGAACATATGTAATTATTAAAATTATTCCCAATAGTAAGTAGAAATTAAAGTACGAAAATTGCTACATAATCCCATTAATAGTAAATTTTTTTTACCCACATAGAAGAAATCTAATACAGAATGATAGAAATATTTTTTACAAGCTATTAAGCATAACAGTATGAAGGTATTTTTATGTTTGCAGTAATATTACTAGAATTAAAATAATAGCTAAGGAACTAGAAATGATAGAAGATGTAAATACATTAATATAATTTAATGAAATCAAAATCGGGATAATTAATGAAATTACAGTAATTTTGAGGAACAAAAAGTTTCATTATGAACTAATTAAATATTTTATATTTGTTCTCACTAAACTGGAAATACGTATTACATATGAATTACTAAATAAATATGAATTTGTGTGTGCCGAGAGAGAATGTCGTGGAATCCATATTATAAAGGATCTTGGTAAATATTTAATGTAAAAAAATTAAAATAAATATAGGTACAAATAACAGTTATCAAAGAGAATATTACACTATTTTAAATATGATTAAATCTTATAGTAAAATTAATATTTTAAATATTTTTAAAAAATATACAATATAATTATTCCACACGCTTTCAAATACAACTGATGAATCAGAACTTCAAATATTTAGGAATTTAAAGACAATGAATATATATATATTAAAAAAGAATATAATTAACCTATTATTACTCGTGATCTCAATGATTTCAAATATAAAAATTTAAAAGATGGCACGATTAAAAATGCAGGCCATTTAGATGGTAAAGATAGTAATAACATGCAATTAGCTTCTGGAATACAATGTGTATAATCTGAAACAAAACAATGACAAACTAATAAATTACTTTTAATTTATTGTTGATAATGGATATTATGTTACAGTTTTTTTAAATAATGTTACTGTGTACTCTAGAACGTTTTCAAAATAATAAAACTTGCATAAAATCAGCAATGTTAATACAGAATCCTATTTTAGCATTTCAAAAAAAAAAATAAATAAATTGGGAACTGATATTAATTATTTGAAATATATGTATATTTTATAAACTTCTGTACTACGTAGAAGTTGTGTGTCAAGTTCAAAATAGCCTTAAGACACACATTAATAATTCAGGCAAAATGCTGCAAGATATCATATATAGGTTGCTACAAATAATTTAAATTCTACATTTATGATTAAAAATAATAACGAAATATGGATATTACTTGAGCGTAAGAAATATGTTCTATTTTTTGTTTTAATTTTAATGATATTTTAAATTCTACTTCTCTCTTTTCTAGTGTTGATGATGTGATTAAATACTTTTACAAATTTCTGAGACGAAAAAATTGTATAATTTTGTAAAATTTAATTCCCTTATTAAGCTTATTCTGCAAGAGAATTATATTTAGTAGAGTAGAGAGATGAAAATAAAAAGTAAAAAAAAAAAAAAACTATAACAAGATGAATTAGTAAGTAGTTGTCTAAGCGTGTCTAACTGCAATTTACGAACGTAAAATTATGTACAATCATTTAAATATTATTAATATTTATATTAATATATTGATATGATAACAAGTAAAAAAGTTCGGAATTCAATCTAAATGCAAATTTTAATCTAAATTATTTTAAAATAATTCCAACAAAGTGTTATACTAATAATACATATTTTATTGATGTTAAATTGTAAATAATAAAACATTTATGATAAGAAGACGGTTTCAACTTCAGTAGCTAAAACAATATTGGAAAAGTAGCATGCATTTATATATTTACAGAAATATTTTTAATAGCAGTATTCAACACAACAAATGTTTATTTCAGTGCTTCTCAAACTTTCCATACTTGCGACCCAATTTTCAATAATAATTTTCATCGAGCCCCCCACCATACAATAACAATGTATTGAATTCAATGATAATATATGTTGACGTAAAAAAAAGTACAATAATACTTTAATTATAAACCGTACAATTTATCAAAATATGTATTAAATTGTGTATATAATTTTATGACATGCCCATAGGGTCACTGGTAATCATTAAACTTGTTCTTAACTTAATACTGTTAAATTAATTATAAAACATATTGTACAGTACTGATACATTTATAAGTGTATTATATCAAAACAAATGTGTACTTTATTTTTTATTATGTCAATTTGTATTTTGTTTTGTTTCCTTTCAGTAAACTAATAATTTTTTTAAAAATAATCTTATGTTTTTTTTTACTTTCCAATATACTCGCGCCTATTTGTAGGGTTATCATGTCACCCTAAGAGGAGTACGCCCCACAGTTTGATAAACTCTGGTTTAGTTATACAAAAACCAGATAAAGTAGCAAAAAATATAATAATTTGCTTCGGTGTATTGGTAAAAGAGTAAAAGTACAATTTTGTAAAGTATAATGAACACTTAGAATGAATAAAATGAAAAAGGTATTTTTTCTGTTTGAAATTAAATGCTAATTTTTTTTTAAAGAATTTAATTCTAAATCTTATTTTTTTGAAAATATTTTTTTTTTTTACAATTTTTTTTTCATTAGAACACAATGTAAAAATAGGAAAAACAC